>JAUMTR010000019.1:2096551-2141401 GCA_032270685.1 Microctenopoma stevenorrisi | reverse complement strand
GTGTCAGTGTTGGATGCTATAGGCTACGTATGATGAAACCTAGTTTAAGGGCCCCCTTGGAATTTTTTGCCTGGGGCTTTCACTACGCGCTGCACATGCTGGGGCTTCTGCTCTTCTTAGTTTCCTAAGGAAGTAGAGCTTTTTGGCTCTACTTTTGGGCTTTTTTGGCCAGTGTTGTGGTGTTTTTTGTCCAGGAGGGATCCTCTGTTATGTGCTGAGCACGCAGCCTTGGGGGGGGGCTCCTGTGTTCAGTGTTGTGATGCTCGATGTCTGGTTTCCAATCCTAACTGACTGTGATTATCCAGTGAGAAAGTCCAGAATCCCGTTACACAGTGAGGTGTTAAAGCCCAGCAAGGCCAGTTTCTCTATCAGTTGTTGAGGGATTATGGTATTAAATGCTGAACTGAAGTCGATGAACGGCATTCTCACATTTAAACTGCATTAACCTGTGTGAATGCAGTTCATTAATTTAGCATGATTCACGTCCTCTAGTTGCCTGCGTGTTTTCATAAAGGATGAAACGAGCCAACTTGAAACCAGTCTAAATTAATATTGAGTCTTTCTGCTTGTCAACTCAGCTGGATTCACGTCAGGTGACTGACTCTGTCATTACACAACATTAAACACATTGATGATGTTGTTTTCTTTTGATAACTCTAATCTGGAATTCATGTTTTTGAGTTTCCACCATCATTGATTTAGACACAGTTTTATCTACCTAAGAGGGGCTGGACTTGAGCTGGACAGCTGTTGTGGACAGTTTTTCCACAGTTTAGCACAAAATAAAAAACGTGTTTGCTGACAAACAAAGATGTAGAAACCTAAACTACTCTATTAAACCTGGGAGTCGTCATTTGAACACAAAGACACTAAATCATGAAGGCAGATCTCACTTTGCTGAAGTGTTTGCATTTGGAATCTGCTTTGTAAGAGATTTCTGAAACTCATGATTATTCCTGAGATGTTGTGTTCACAAAGACAGGACAGATGGGCTGTGAAAACTGAAACACAATGTGTTGCACGTCGGTTCGGTCGAAAGGACCACTGCGAAAACGTCATCATAAAACTTTATTCATTTGTAAGAAATGAGAATCCAACGATGACAATAATACTGACAAATGGGTTGGATGTTACTGCGCCAATTAATTAATAAAATCCCAAAACACTGCTGTGCTGAATATAAGGTAGACGTTTTTATCCTTCGGTAATCAGCAAAACTAAGAACAACTTTTCTTCCTCTAATTTCTAAGCGAGACAGTCATAAAGTTAAACAACTAAAGTAGTGACACAGCAGCTGCAACAGAAAATACATTTGCTCCGGGAGCAGGAGCAGCTCAGTCGGTGCAGAGACGACAGAGCCTGGATAGGCCGCAGTTGGAGTGCAGGAGCAGCACAGTTGAAGCTGTCGGGGGAGTTAGGAGAACTTAGCTGCCTGGGGCGGTGGTCCCAGGAAGCCTCCAGCCTGTTTAGTTGCAGCTCTGGAAGGCGCGAGCCCGAGCATCTTCTGGATGTTCTGGAGGAAAGGTGAGAACCAGAGATGCTTCTGTTTCATATGAAAGTTTGTAAGGCCTGAGCATTTTATGTACGTATACCAACATGCTAACTCTTAGCATGCTAGCATTACCAAGAACTTTTTACGGTTACACCTGCTGGTATGAGTGTCAAATATGACACAACTCGTGACATTCAACTGTCCAGTGACAAACAGCAAGAAGCATTGACCCCACTGAGGGTTTAAAGTTACACAGACGTTACCTGTCTGATAGACATGGTGCAGAGGATGTAGAGAAAGATGAATGAGCAGTCAGTGTAATCTTCTCCCAGGAGGTTGCGATGCGACAGTCCCTGGATGTAGGACAGTGGCACGAAGGGCAGTTTGGCCACGACTCTTCCATCAAAGCTGAACACAAAAAGAAACGTGTGTTCACAGCGTCTAATGTATAATTGGATTTGTAATGACCTAAATACTTCTTACTATGAACTTTCACGATAATGCAAATTATGTTTTTATTACGTACACCCATAATATCGCTGTAAGTAACATAATACGACCAGCACTATAAAGAAAATTACAAGATCATGTGCATAAACATGACACTTACATAGAGTTGAACATGCCCATCAGAGCTGTGAAGCAGAAGCCGATGGCAAACATGGACTTCATGCGCACCTACAAACACAAAGGTAAAGGGGAAACTGATGCATTTAGGCTTTTTAATACTGAAAACTTCTTAATGATCTCCTGTAATTCCCACATAATGATCTCAAACCATGTAGCATGTAAGAAAACATCCATTTTGTGTTTTTAAACACAAAAGACTGCTTGATGGCAGTGTTTTCTATGTTATGGGTGTTTCTAAACTTTACATATATGGTGGTGTGTTCTAAGGCCATTTTCCTAAAATAACATGAATTAATTTAAAGTAAGTAAAGTATCATCTCATGTGTTAAGACTATATTGAACTGACGTGAAATCATCACATTCATGTTAAGCACATTGATTCTCACCATCGAGAGATCTCTGTTGTTGTTCTTCAACTTCTCCTCTTGTCTTTCTGCATTGACAAAAATACGGTCTGTCACTTATCACACAACATTGTCACTGCAAGGAAACTAACTGTTCAGTTTCTTAGTGTTTTTTAAAGCAGAATATTACAACTTGTCCTTCAGGTTCTTACCAATCTTCTTCTTTTGTTGACGTCCTGCAGATTCTGTTATTGTTTCTTTTTTCTTCTCGACTGTCAGCAAACAAGTTCAAAGTCAAATTAATCAGTCCAATTGAAAATATTTAATGCTATAATGAAAGCAGTAGAAGGCTCATTTGTGAATGACTTACGCTTTTTGCTTTGTTTTTCCACTTCTGCCTTTAACCTCTTGTATTTTTCAGTCCGATAAACTAAAACCCAGGTAATTCCTGGACAGAAAATAGAAAGTGGTGATTCATATGTAATTAATAGAACACTGATAACAGAGCACTGCTTTTTTATGTTATACACTGAAGTGACAGCAGATATTCGTCTTATGTTTCTGTCATTAAATGCATGTACTAAGATATAAAGTCTTGTATTTTATATGTTTTTTATTCCCCAACAGCGTTACTCAATTAGCGAGTTGTTATTAAGGAATCATCGGCACAGCACATTTTGTCCTCTTACAGTTCGATAACGGATATTTGCTTCCAAAAAGTCTCTTATTGTGAAAAGCTTAGCGGAAGTCGTATTTCTTGCGCTGTCTAACTTGGCGCTAACACTAAATTCGCTAGCTTCCTAAACGATCAGTCCCCCGAAACACCACAATTTAAAATAACCTAATGTAGAGTATGCATGTCTTTCCACCTCATTAGTATAAGAACGTAGTGTTTCCTTGAGGATAGTAAGGTTACTGGCTGCTGAAACAGCCTGTCAATTAATCAGGAGGATTTAACTTACCCTCGGCTAACAGCGCCGTACAAACGGAGATGAATACGATCAGAATGGTGTCTGCAAACATCGTAGTCATCCTAAAAATATGTAGTTTATCCCACCGTAGAGTGGATTAGTAAATATATATGTATATTATAAGTTATAGGTATCCTGAGCACATGACACTGATCCGAGTATCAGTTTGATAGAGCTACATCAGCGTTACTGCGGAGGTCATGCACTTAGAAAGTACTTCCGGTTCATGGTCCTTGCCAAAAAAAAATCCTGGGAAACATCAAATCTCCACCGAGTCCGGTAGGTTAAATTCAGATCACAGTGCGTGCCTCACTTGCCACTTAAATAAAACCACCCTAGTCTATAAGTTACTGCGCAGTGGACAATGTCTAAACATACTTTTTTTTTACATCTCCATTAACATTACTGACAGTATTATTCAACATATTCATCTCCCTAAACTAAGTATTAATTCACATGATGCAGCTAAAATCTTTTCTCTGACTGTCCCATAAATTAGAACCATGCCCAGTCTTGTTTGTGATGCGTTATTCAGACATGTGTGCATACAATCCCAAAACACAGAGTTGGAAATTAGGTGGTGACCTGGTGACAGGATCAACCCCCAGCTCGTCCCCCGCACCAGGTGCATCCTTGAGCAAGATACTCAGTGCCAACTCCTTGTAAGTAACTTTGGATAAAAGAATCCGCCAAGCAACATAAGGAAAATTTGAAGAAGTGGCTGAAGTCTCTCAGACTGGTTTACACTCTGTATTAAAATATTAGTTAAGATGAAACTGCACTTTTATACAACACGAGATGAAAATTCATCATAAGGAAATTACTGAATGTCACATAGACAACATTACATAAACCATTTAATTGAATATTCCGTCTAGTCAGTTTAGGCTACATGAAATTCGAGACCACTACATAATTCATACTTAACTTGTATTCTCAAATCAGTTCACTGTGTGCGGTTTAGTTTTTCTCCCACACCAACAGTGGTATGTAGAAAAAAATCACTTCTATAATATACGCTACCTATCTGTGTAATTTTTTAAAACATTATATTAGTAAGGTAAGGTAAAGGTAAAAAAATATATAAAAAAACGTTTTACGAGTGTGCAATTTCGATAATCCTTAGATTTCCATAATAAGAGCTGCTTCAGTCTTTCAAAATAAAAGACAAGCTAACGTTAACGAGCAGGCTACAATGTCAATGAATAACGAATTTTCATATCGCGTTATTAAAACCATGGCAACATCAGTGTAACCACTGCTGTCATCACTTTCACGGTCAACGCTTCTCAGCACCACCACCACCACCATCATCATCATCAGCTACAGCAGCATCATCACATGGGGAGGAGCGAAGACTGTCCGGTGCGTCTCGCGGCCGCGTCTCACTGCAGAAGAAGCATGGCAGGCGACAGCGAGACAAAGCCAGGTGACCAAGCCGAACATGAGAACAATAATCGACAGCCCTTTCTCATTGGTGTGGCTGGAGGGACAGCCAGCGGCAAGGTTTGCGTTTACATATTCTTTTCGTCACTTGGTACTTAATTTTAGGCGTTTGTTGTTCGAGCCGATGGAGAGGATGGATACACACTCTCAATTACAATTACAATTATATATTGAATATGTATATATATATATATATATATATATATAGAGAGAGAGAGAGAGAGAGAGAGAGAGATTTATATATAAATATATCATTCATATAAATATATATAAAAAAATACACAAAAAAATAAAAATATATACATACACTTTATACAGCATTATACTTTATAATGCTCCTAATGTGCTGCTTGATCAGGAATGATGCTGGTCAAACCCAGCTCACCTTTTTCCTAAGGTGGCTGTTAACGTATGGTAGGAACCCACTTTAGCCTTCATACATGTTATGGTTTTCTGCACTATTCGGGGATTGGTTTGTGTATGATCGATGTGATCAATAAGAAGATAAGCAAGATTTGAATTAGTTGCATCAGCTCTGCAGACTCTGCTGTAGAGGGACCTCTAACAAGAAACTCAGTGAACTTCAGAATCTGAATACTAGGCCTAAATATCACGATCTGTGCAGAACATAGACTTAAGATGATTAAATATCCGCATGTGGCAGGCTTGTTATTTTTGTCTCACTGGCAATGACAGTGGTGTAGCCTCAATATCTGCATTATCATTCTGTACTGTGCAGCGTTTCAAACGTTACGTTAATTTGGAGCTAAAATTTGGTTAATTTTACAGGTGATTAAATGAACTACACCTACGTTGTGGTTCAGCAGACAGTTGTTTGTGGGTTTGACTTCCTGGTATTATGCCCCTTTTTCTCCCGTAGGAGTAACTGCTCAGAGAACCACCTGCTCTCCCACGCGTTATCTGAGCGGGGGGAGTACTATGCAGCCTTTTGTTTTGTATGTGTCTGTTTGCCAGGTACAGATACAATATCAACAATCCAAATGTGCAGCTTGTAAATACACACATTTTACATGCTGTACAGACAACCACTTATTTCTGAAACAGGAGTAGTGTGGGAAATCAGATAGTGGGGCAGTATTTTATAATATCATATTTTTCACTTGTCATATTTTGTGTGTGTGTGTGGCTGACTAGTCGTCGGTGTGCAGCAAGATCATGGAGCTGCTTGGGCAGAACGAGATTGACCACCACCAGAGGCAAGTGGCTATCCTCAGCCAGGACAGCTTCTACAGGGTCCTGACCCCGGAGCAGAAAGCCAAAGCGCTAAAGGGACAGTTCAACTTCGACCACCCAGGTACGTCGACACTAATTTCTTTGAAGCCTCAGCCCTTGTGTATTGTCTGGCCCCAGTGTAATAAAGAATGGATGTTTACTTGTCCTCAAGCAACTGTCTGTCTCCTTCTGCGGGGATTGTTTATTTAGACAAGATCCCATCAGTTAATCTGTATTTAGCTCAGTCTCACTAATTGAACTCTAAGTTTAACGGCTACTCTTTCATTCTATATAGATGCATTTGACAACGACCTCATAATCACAACTCTGTGGGACATCAAGGAGGGGAAAACAGTACACATCCCCGTTTATGACTTTGTCTCCCACTCCAGGTGAATCTGTCTTACTGAAGGACTGTGCATGTCTCAACGCACCTAACTGTAAAAGCAGTATCTGAAGCATTATGGCCACAATGTTTCCTTTAAAAGCAGATATGATGTGATATGATTATATTTTCTGATCTAAATCACCACAGTTTGTTTTGGCATATGGTCATTAGTAATAAAGTAGTGAATTTCAGCTGCGGTAAATGGGCTGACACATAAAACTATGTTTTGATTAATCTTTTTTTCTCTGTATGTAGCAATGAAGAATTAAAGGGGCACCATCACAGATTTTTAGCTTTCTTCCTATGGTGTCTTAATATTCCTTTGCCTTCCCTAGATTAAAATATCTCCCTGTATAACCCAGTTCAGATGATGTCATCTGGAGAAGCAGGTTGACCAGGAGCAGCTAGATGACATCATCTAAACCGAGGTTGAACTAATTTCTGCTGTCATTCACAATACATTAGGAAAATTGTTCCTCAAACTGTGTGGCATGACCAGTAGCTTTAGCAGCTAGCATCAGCTAGTGAGGTGTTGTAACGCGTGGTTCACCAAATGTTACACTCGTGTGCGTTTTAATACCTGGTGTCTTTTGTATGGCAGGAAGGAAGAGACGGTGGTTGTGTACCCTGCTGATGTGGTGCTATTTGAGGGTATTCTGATGTTCTATTCTCAGGAGATTCGAGACCTTTTCCAAATGAAGCTGTTTGTGGACACTGATGCAGACACGCGGCTTTCTCGCAGGGGTGAGACCGACAAGCAAAAAAAACCTAATGAAGTCCACCAGAAAATAATAGTTTGATACTAAACAATAATATATCACTCATGTCTCTATAATAAATGGATGTTACCACGAGCACCCAGCAAACTACACTTGCTTTTGGAGCCAGACTAAAAGTTTCAAGTCATTATGCTAAGCTAAGCTAACTAGCTGCTAGCTGTTACTTTATATTTACCATACATACAAAATGTCAAATTATTTTTTGTTGTGGTTGTACTATAACTTATCTGCTTCTTTCAGTGCTGCGTGACATAAGTGAGCGTGGTCGGGACTTGGAAAGCGTCCTAGCCCAGTACATCACTTTTGTCAAGCCTGCCTTTGAGGAGTTCTGTCTACCTGTGGGTAACACATTCGACAAGTAATACTACTAAACCCAAGTGTGTGTGACTGTGTCCCTGAATGTAGACTTTTTTTTCCTTTTTATTTAGACCAAGAAATATGCTGATGTTATAATACCGAGAGGAGCTGATAACATTGGTGAGTATCTGTGTTTTTCTGTGCCTGGGAGATTGTTCACGTTCACCTCACTTCATTACAGACAACATTTCTGAAACCAAATGTTTGACAGTGTAGTCTCAACAGTGTTATCACGAAGGACGCAGCTGTGTTTACTGCTGACCTCCGAGCTGGGAATAGTATTCTCCGAACGTAGGAAGTATAAGCCTCTGTTTTTGGGAGAAGACACAGCTTTGTCCGTTGTTTTGAGAAAGTAAATTAAAACTATCCAAAGTGGAGAAGACAATTGACGATACTCTACATATTTTGAAACAGTTTGTTCTTCTCATGGATTACCGTTACGGCTGAGCTGTTGGGTAGTTCTGCAGTGTTGCTTCTTTTCGTCCCTGAAATATAATGTCAGTACATAAGACACATAATCTTGGGATAATGGAGTCAACACTATCCGTCTCTCCTCACAGTTGCTATAAATCTCATAGTTCAGCACATCCAGGATATTCTAAATGGTGGTTTGACCAAACGGCTCAACGGCTGGTTCAGCAGCTACGGTACAACAAAGAAGCAACCGAACATGGAGCCCAGCAGTCGGCCCCACTGAGCACAGCTCTTCCCACAGACAGAGGATGGAAGATTCAACTGCACGTGCCAAATGCGCTCGACAGCATGGCTGGCAAGGCAGGACTAACTGTTAGGAAGACAAAATGCCTCCTGCTTGGACTGAGGAAATTGCGAAGAAAAATGGGGTTGTTCCTGTGTGGAGCGGTTTTCTAGCCACTGTGTTTGCTTATATTTTTCTCCTTAACTTGTGTACTGTTTGGGTGAGAAGGCGGACAAACGCAAATGGGTTCTATATGTTATTTCCTTTCAAACTGCTGCTTGCCTTTTATCACACTACTGTAAGAGAGAAACTAAAGAAGCGGTTACAGTGTCTCAAACAGCCTTTAACCACTCAATAACCGCAGCGTAGCCTTACTCTGTCTCGCTATCTTTAAAGGTCCTGGTGTGACCTGACTGATACCCTTTATCAATGCAACTTCACATTTCAAGCTCTCTCTCTGCATATTTATATCTTTTTGATATCTCATTCCCTGAAGTGGTATGCGGACATTTCTGAACTGTATTGCTTTCTCATGTACATCAAAATTACTAATTCAACAAATGAAAAAAAATGGTTTTCAACTCAAATCATATGATTTATGACATCACCGCCAAAGATCATTATTCTGTAATATGTTGTGGACTAGTTGATGTTTACCTTAATGTGGCATTGACATTACTGTGTTTAATAACATGAACCATTACGTCATTATGAAATTACCACAAAGTATTATTTCTGTTTGAGTCCCTTAAACTGGAACACTCAGACACGTGTATGCAAATTCTCCTCTCAAAGATTCATTCAGGTGTAAAATGTCAGACTACATACTGGATACACAATGTAAATGCATTCTGTAAATTTTTAATATTTTTGTGTATAAACTTCTCAGGTACTCTTTGTTTGATTGACTGGACACATTTTTCTCCTCCTATCTTCCTTTGCTAGATTTTCTCCCTCTCTGCCAAGAAGTACTGTGAAGTAACGTAATTACACTCAGGGTCTATATGTAATTTTCTGGGGCTCCAGAACAACACTGATTATTTACAGGCCTTTGTCACTGTAGATATTTTGGACATATCATCACAGGTGAAACACTCATCACTAAGTTGGACACTTTAAATCCCTGTTGACTGATGATTATGAAAACCTAAACAGAAAAATGTTGATACACACATCACCTTGTTTTGGTAAGGGGTCCTCTGGGGCGCCCTCAGGCCTCGCCTATCCTGCAGTGCATGTTACAGCTAAGTTTACAGCAAATCCTAAATACTGCACCATGATTTCTAGCAGAATTTCATCTGTAGCGTGTTAACAGTGCAAAGGTCCCAATAATAAAAACAGCCAGCACGCAGCGATAACGCTTGTTTTTTTTTATGTTCTGTTAATGGACACAATTCTGTCACATTGTACTGTGTAAGAACAGGAAGACAATTTACATTCTGCTTGAAATGAAATAAAATTATTGTATACTAGAAATGAGTATACAGTTGTGTTGTATGTAACTGGAACTTAACATTTGTTGTATTTTTTTCAGGTAAACTATACCAACACACTCACTATGTACCATGTACATATTACATTTCATTAAGCCACAATTTGCCCATTTGGCAGCACCACAGACTGAAAATGCTGTGATCCAAATGCCCCTGAAAGTCATTCTCTGACTGCCGAGTTCTGTCCAAATAGGCCACGGTACAGTTCACTGCGTGCCTCGTCACTCATGGAGCTGGGGTCAGCAGGTGCCATGAAATTGACCAGCTTGCTATGGATGTGGAACCTGACTTTGCGGCCCTTACTGGCTTTGGTATCTACCTTCTTCTTGATCTTGCTGCGCAGCTTTTGGATGGCCAGCCACTGCCTGCCCATAGCCACCTGGTTGTTGGGATCTGCAGCGTTCGTCTTGCGCTCAATCAGCTCTCTTAGTAGCTGGTGGTAGAAATCGTCATCATCAAAAATGTCCTCATCCAGATCTTTGAGGTGAGAGTTTGCTTTCAGCTGCTGCTGCTCTTCCTCCTCCTCATTGCTGGTGGGCTCAGAGGTAAGAGCAGAGGTCTCTTTTTTCCCTAGGACATTGTATTCAGTGCGTCGTGTCTGGGTGCGCCACACCAGCCTGTCCTTGTCCATCAGCACCTGCTCCACTTGGGTTAGTATGTTCCTATCAAATGCCCCAAAACCCTTGGCGCTCTTGCCCATCGTCAGCCTGGTTTTGTCGTGCCACTTCTGCAGCGTAGCGCTGCAGTGAGGCTGGAAGGCTGCAAAACGTTTCGCCATGAAGCCCGGGTACTCCGCCATCTCCAGTTTCCGCTTGGGCGCGCCACTCTCCTGCGCCATCAACTCTTCTTCGCTGTCTATCTCTTCATCGTCACTCTGAGCTCCTGTCTTACCCAGGGCGATGTGCTTCATGTCTGCGTTCTGGTACAGAAGCTGATCGTGCAGCTCCAGCAGGGACCTCTGAAGAGCTTTCAAAGCCTTGTGGGCGTTTTTCAGTGCCCCTGCAAACTCATCCCCTCCGCTCTTCTTGAACTCTGGGAATGTCAGTGGCTGAGGAAGCTGGTTTGCTGTCAAGAGGGCTTTCTGGATTTTGATTCTACCCTCAAGCAGCTGGTCCCATAGAGCCAGCTGGTTCTTTACAGCGTTCCCCTTTTCAACCTCCTCATGTACTTTTTCTTGGGAAAATGTGTGGATGGTTCTCTCATCCTCCTCATGTTCGTCATCGTCTTCCATCTCGTCTTCGCTGCCTTCGACCTCCTCGAGACTCTCGTCGTCGTCTTCACTCACTCCCAGGTCGTCCATGCCCTCTGTCAGCTGGCGGAAGTCTACTCCGTGAGGGAAGCCGATGTCACCACCCTTCATCTTAGATGCCAGTTTAGCATCTACTTGTGAATCACTGTCGAGCAGCTCTTTCTCCTCCTCAGCATCATCATCTTCTAAATCACTTTCATCATCATCACCACCATCATCATCATCATCATCATCACTCCGTTCACCTTCCCCCTCCTCATCTTTTTCTACTTCTTCTATGCTGCCCTCCTCCTCTTCCTCATCAAATCCCTCAATATCCATTATCAGCTGCTTACGAGACACTGCCTTTCCCACGTATCGTCGGTCTGTGTCCGATAGCAGGGATGTGTTGTTGTTCCGCAGAGCACTGAGACCGACCCCATCTTCCTCGTCGTCCTCATTAAATTGTTCGATAACTCTGGCTTTCGTCGCCTCATCGTAATCGTCCTCTGGATCCGCAAATTTTGGTAAAGGATTCAACAAGTCCTCAAGCTCCTGAGAAAAAGAGCCTGCCATGACTGAAAGTTTATAACAAGCACACGTGTGCCGTACACACAATCGTTTATCGGCGGCGGAAAGTGATGACGTTAGTTAAACGCGACGACGGTTGGTAGTGCTAGACAGTGTTTCCCCGTTAATCGTCTTTCAGGCAAAACGTTTAACGTGTACTCCTGCCTGTATGAATTAATTTAAATGTAACATTTCTATGCTAGTTACGTTGCAGAAATGTAAGGGTGGTGTCTAAAATTATGTACCATTTCACTGAAGGCGTGTAACGACCAGGGTAAGACCTTCCTGAAAGACAAACATCGGGGCTATAATTCTCGTGGTCAAAGTAACCCTCTACGCATGCGTACATGAGTAGCGAGGCGCAGAGCTGCTCTTTCAAGCCCAGTTCTGTTCCGCGAACAGTGTCAGAAATAGTACTTTTTGGAGAGTAAAGATGTCAACGAGTGACTTTTATTTGAGATACTATGTTGGACACAAGGGAAAGTTTGGACACGAGTTCTTGGAATTTGAATTTAGACCTGATGGTAAGTTCAAGAGCCTGTAATAGCTTCCTTGTGTTTAAGCTAGCTCTGTTAGCCACGGGTAGGCCGCAGCGCACACGGAACGAGTTGCTAGCGCCAATTTCTCCCGGTGGTTTTTTTTTAATCGTTTATAATGGTTCATATTTAGATAGTTTTATTATTTTAAAATATAATTGTCTGAAGCATCTATCACGATCAGTATTTTGCTCCTGTGAGCATTATACGAACTATAACGTTAAAATGGTAGCGAAGTACACATTATTGCCAACAGTGATTCATAATTTCTAACTTCTGCTTCTAACTAAAAATCTTCCTACAGGTAAACTGAGGTATGCAAACAACAGCAACTACAAGAATGACGTGATGATCAGAAAAGAGGTAATTTGTCGTTATAAAAGTAGCTTAGTTTACTCGTGGGTCCACAAGTCTCCAGCAGCTCATGCTTTGTGGGTGTCTTTAGCAATCTAATGCCAATTTAAGATAAAACCGTGTTTAATGTTCTTTCTCATATTTATGTTCGGTGATATAAATAATGTAAAGAGATTTGGGGCTCGTTTGGTTGTTTCCCTATAGTATTGAGTGTCAATTGGAGATTAGCTGTGTACCTTCGTAAATGGAGGTGGGGGTTGGGGTTTTGATAATGATGGTTAAGCAAGTAGATACGTTTGTTGTTTCTCAGCTGTGATTTAGTACTTAATACTTGAGTCATATACTTGTGGTTGGTTATTTTAAATGTAAGGACCATTTCTAAATGTTAAAATCTACCCTGGTTCATTTGTCTTATCTCAGGCATATGTTCACAAAAGTGTGATGGAGGAGCTGAAGAGGATCATTGATGACAGCGAGATCACTAAGGAAGATGATGCGCTGTGGCCGCCTCCTGACAGAGTTGGCAGACAGGTTTGTGACTCCGTTCAATCTCAGTGATAGTATAGTTTGCAGGTTTTTCTGTTTTCTCTGCAGCGTTGTAATGTTCTACGATGTTGTAACCTTTTCAGAAAATGTTTTTGCTGTTGTCACATAAGGTAATTTGTTCTAAAACTGAACCCCAATTATTATCAGGTATATTGTTTTGATATGTGACCGCCATATGAACTTATGTAAATTAAATGGGGTAAAAAGGTAAAAATGGATCACAGCATTTTCAGTCTATGTTGATGCCAAATGGGCAAAAAATTCTAAATCAAGCACTAAAGTTTTTAGTATTTGTTGAATCTAATGTTTTCATTGCTCAATATTAACAACACATGAACAAAAAACATTTTTAAGCCAAATGGATATCTTGCTTGTTCATCCTAAATTTCACAGGAACTAGAGATCGTCATTGGGGATGAACACATTTCATTCACAACTTCCAAAATTGGGTCCTTGATTGATGTCAACCAGTCAAAGTGAGTGTTCATTATTTAAAAAAGTAGACCATGCTTGTCACTGACAGAAAAGAATAACCTAAACAATGTCTGTGTTACAGGGACCCTGAAGGTCTTCGTGTGTTCTACTACCTGGTGCAGGATCTGAAATGTCTTGTTTTCAGTCTGATTGGACTACACTTCAAGATCAAGCCCATCTAAATTCGTAGTTTTGCTCATTTTAATTGCTTTAGCTGATGTTTGTTGTTTAAACTACCGCATTTGTACATTTGCTTTTGGTGGAGCTGTTTTTTTATTTTAAATAAAGGGTAAGAAACCTTGCTGCTTTGTCTATGCTATGTACATAACGCAAAATATGTTGAAACACTTCTCAAATAACGAAGCAATGGCAATTAAATTACGTTTTATTTTGAATACATTTAGACACAATAAGGCTGTAAACAACAATTAAAGTATATTACGGTGACAGTAAATGCTCATGTTCACATGTTGGTATAACAGCATTTGTCTCCACACTATAATCAGGGTGAAGACGTCCTACATCTAGAAAATTTAACTGCATGTGTTTTGTGACCACTATTCTCAATTCTGGCTGATGCTGTTTTGAGTAAACTGAAAACACAAAACTTCAGGGACAATTCAGAAGTTGTTAAATTCATTACAGATTTCACACTGAACATTAGTTAAAAGCTCGAAGCATAGATGTTACTCATTTTAGTCCAGTATAGGGATTTTATCTACAACTGAAGGCTGCTTCATGTCACATTTATTTCAATTTAATGGCAGGACGACTAGTTTATACCTACAGAAATTTCTAAAGTTGAAAAACATTCCAACTTCACTATTTCCTGAACATTAAGCCCTCTGTTATTTTTTTTTATCCTTCTGTAGTATATGAAATAATTTATTCATCTCACGTTCTGCAGAAATTGTAGTTAGCTAACCAGAAGCCGAAAGTGATGTTTTTGGTTTTCTACTTTTTAGCTGAGTGGCTTTCCCTCCACAACAGTGAAAATGTCCTCTAAAGACTTGTGAACGCACTGCAGGAATTCGTGGACATTGCGAGCTGGGTAGCTTGATACGTTGCAGCCGATCCAGTCGTCGTGGACACCATAGCCAACACCAAACCCATCAGGCACCACTGGGGCAAAGCCTCCAAGGCTGACAGCTGGACTGGTGAGGGTGCTAGTGGAGAGGATGTTGTGGTTGATGGCAGTGTACGCTGGATCTGTGTACAGACTGTGCAGAGGCTGGCCCTTTGAGTTGGCCAGGTATCGAAGGGCAAACAGGTGACGGTCAAAACCTTGGCCTGGTGAGAGAAATACAGTTAGTGGTTACTACAGCACTGAAAGAGGGGGAAAAAATTCTACGAGATAAATATTAGCTATATTTAAAGTTGTAGCGTAGCTTCGTAGGGTATGTGATCGGGTATGAGTGCAGTATTGTCTGCAAAAGTAAGAACCATTTTGGATATTTTACATTAAAGTTTCTGACTGTCATTCTCCTTCTAGAACTTTTAACTTGCTGCTTATTTTTCCTGTTTAAACATTAAACAGGAAAAAAAAGTTGACTTGTATATAGAGTTAGTACTGTATACGCCGCAGTGGAATGACTGAGCTTTATGGTGCATTTTGATAAACCACAGGTATACCTACATACATACAATACTGTAGTCATTAGGATCTCATACGTACCCATAGCGGCTTCCTTGGTCAGCTGCCCATGATATTTAGAACATTCACTGAGCATGGCCCGTAGTTGCTCCACGCTGTGTTGTCGACGCTGGAAAACAAAGGCCTGAGAACAGTTTTTGGTGTGTACGGTAGCTGACCGGATGGTCTCTGTGCGGCCATGCTTGAATGCTGCAGTACTACAGGACTCGTACGTGGCTGCTGTCTGTCCATACTGCCTTAGGAAGCCCATCTGAAAAGCCAGCTGGGCGATAGCATCCGGACTCAGCTTGCTTTTCTTTAAATGTTCCTTCCCACCCTTCTTAAACTCCATGGCATCAATGGTGAGTTTAGAGACAGCTGCGTCAAAGTTTGCCTTGGCTTTTTTGATGCCGTTTTCCAGCTCACTATTAAGGTTGAATTGCAGCCTGCGCACAGCAGCAGCTGAATCCACAGCAGCAGCACCTGAGCCTGGGTGTACTAGTGGATTTTCAGTGGTGTCTTTGAAGATCTCGTTCTGAAAGCGGAGGACAGCCACACCGTCCCCCCAAGAGTGCTCAAAATTGATGGCTGCCTGGCCATCTTTGGCAAGAATGATGCTGAAGGACTTGTCATACCACCGGTTGCAGCCGTCACCGTGTAACATGTTGTGGGAGATCTGAATATGGTCCCGCATGCTCTCGTCATCAAGGCAGAGACAGAAGAGGGCGCTGTCAACAATTCGTAAATGCTCAGAGTTTCCAGCTGCTATCAGCTTCTCCCTCAGCCCAGCCCAAACGTCCCTGTTCTCACTGGTCAGCACCCCAAGGGGAAAGGCTGGCCCCGGTGTCGTGTCAGACAAAATGTACTCCAAGTGGGACTGAACCTCTGCAGGCTTCACCAAATTTCCATCCCCATCCACGATGTCAAACACATACATGTTGCCTTTTCTCATGACTAGGAGGTGTCGGCCTTTCGCATCAGTGAGGAGTTCGTCTCGCCCGCTCTTGGGAATCCGAGTGGAGTTGAAAAGGCGGAAGTACTGAGACATGTCCAGGGGATAAGCATTGACCATGTAGGCTCCATACCACGACAGAGAGGACGGGACCCAGCGGATGAACCTTTTGAAGCCATCTGTGTCACTCTTTGCTGGGTTTAGATGGAAAACCTCTGGCTCCAGTAGCCCAGCGCGCAGGGTTTTCATGAAGCGCACTGCTGAACACACCATGTTGGTGGCACGAACAAGCTGGTCATTGTACTCCGTCTTTGGGTCAGGATTAAAGGACATGAAAGGGTTGAAGTTCAGCACCACAGAGTCGCGTGCAGATAGATACATGTCAAACCATGGTCCTGAAAGAAAGTCAATGTATTAGTGTGGATTTGCATTTCAGATACTGCCTCACCGCTTTGTAAAATCAGTGGAAGGGTGCACTCACCTGAGATGTAGCTTGTGTGCTTATTGTTTTTATCCTGAGCTACCAGTTCCTCGTGCAGTTGTTTCCCCACACCACTCTGGAAGTCATGTGCAATTTTCTCTGTTGCTCTGAGGATTAGATTTGAATTTATATAACAGCCACTACGTATCACATGATGACATATGATGTGTTTTGTATTGTTAAGACATACCTGAACTGATCATCATCCAAAAGAGGCCTTTGAGCAGCTAAATATCTCATGATACTGTCTTCCAGTTTTGGTACAGGCAGCCTAGAAAAATAACATTAAATTCATTAAAAAGAGACAATTCAGCTTTTAACGAATAAACCAAAAACAATGTTCAGGTATCCTTGGAAACACAGATATTATGTAAATATATAGCTCAAGAGAGAGAGAGAAGATTCAGGCAGGAAGGGCATCTGACGTAAAATCCTTGCCGTATCATTAATCACTAATTAGTCTCTGTGGCGACCTAGAAAAACGAATACCTTAAAGATTACTGTTTTTGTATCATCATTAACGGTAAATTATAAATACAGCTCGTATAGCGCCATTTGCTGCCCTCCAGTCTTCTTCAGGCAAGGCCTTGGTTATGTTATTACGGTAATTCCAACCCACATTCTGCAGGTAGTCCAACAGCATGGCTCTGTGGTAACAGAGTTTGATGTTCTTTTTATCTTCTTTCAAAAGTGTTTCAGTGTTTAAGGAAAAAATGTGAACTTATCCTTTATCCAGGGGTAGGCAAGTTCGGTCCTAGGGGAGCCGCAGCACTGCTTGTATCCCAACCATCCCTGCACTTGTCAGACAAATAGACAAATAAAATCTGAATCTGAATCTGAATCACTTACAGCTTCTGACTGGCTCAACACACCTGAGGTAATCAACAGTTTCTGCTCTTGGTTACCAGCTGGAGGGTTGGAAAACAAGCAGGGCTGCGGCTCCCTAGGACCGAACTTGCCTACCCCTGATCTAGACCGTGCCATGTCAACACCACCCCCTAGTGGTCACTGAGCCTAAATAAATTGTCAACTTTCACCCACATACCTTCATTTAAACGCTGATGGGTCACCTTTATAACACATTGATTCATGAATGAAAAACGTTCACGATAATATTGATTCGTTTTAGACTAAGTGCATTAGAGAAATGTATGGATAAATTAAAAATATGGTTGTCATTTCGCTTCCTACCTGGGTAAACTCTTCTGGTAGTGCATCGTCGGGACTACACTTTGGTGCAAGTACTCGCCCGCGGACGCGTTTTTGCTGCTATAGCTTCGCTTGTTGAGCCCCAGAGCAGCCGTCCTCAGATGAAGGAGACTCCCACATTTCATCGCCGAGGAGACGCACTGCGGTGACAGCAGACTGGCCATGGTGCTATTAGGAAGCAAAGTGAACACCTGGGGGGTTGTTGACGACGTAAAACTCACGGGACGGCTAATGCTAAAAGGCAAATGTACACACAGCCGTCGTCATAACTGAGCTACGGGAGCTAGCGAGCATCAGCCGTCAGCATTAGCAGATTTCTGTTTAGTTGATCCGTTCGCTACTTTCCGAATTAGTTCAAACTACGAGGTCCTTCGGTTACACAAAATGTGTGTCTTACACATAAACGTTATTCCAAACGAGTTGCAAAACAGTAAAACTACAAGTTGGAGCAAATATCAATAAAGAAACTAGCTAACTCGTTTGACAACAGGAAGTTAATGTAGCAGGGCTTGTCACGTGGTTACGTCTCTTATTTATTCCGTTCATTAAAAATAGATTTCATAAATTGGTGGAATAATGGTCACATATAATGTTAAATACTAAAAATAAGCAGTATTCCAGTATGCAATAAACTTTGCAATATTAATTTGAAAGGTTGCTTATTTCAGTTTGTGGACAACCCCCCCTCCCCCGTTTGTTTGCCTTGCACCTGCATGCATACAATTTCTACCTTTTTTATATTCAGATTAAAAAGATGTTGTTTTAACATACACACGATGCCAAATTCAATTAAATGATTTGAGAAATAAATGCAGATAGTTCCACACACAGGGCTACTACGAGCTACAATTATACATTCATAAATTCCACAGTTCCTCAGTAGCAGAACCCTTCACCTTTTACTGAACATCTAGGACCAACGTTATATAATAATTCATAATGATTTTGTTCTTTGTTTTCAGAGTCAGCTTTCTTATCATCACCACACAACATCAATCCTCTACAACAGATGACTCTAAGATCTTGGAGCTACCCTGAAACTAAATGTACCTATTAGTACTAGAATTCCTGATGTGTGTAAATGTATTTATTGTATTTTCACATCAGCAACAAAACTCCAGGCTATTCCAGACCCAAAGGTGAAAATAAATATTAGACGCTGGAAACCATCCATTCCTCTGGACAGCAGAGTGCAGTGTTCCCCTGATGAGTGGCTGCTCCAGTGCCTGGTATGACTGAGCTGTGTGATCTGAGCTAAAATCCTACACAAACTACTGGAAAAAGACAACGCTTGAATCGCTTGGTGAGCACTAAGCCTCTCATTTGTGATGCAACAATCATAAAGACACTGTGAGCCACATGCTTGACCTTGAGCTCTTCTCCCACACACAAGCCACTGCCTCCATCCTCATCACTCAGCCCCGCTGCTCTACAAAGCGCTGAGGGTGATACATCACAGAATCACCTTTAGTAAACACAGTATATACGGTACACTAAACCACATACTGTTTAGATTTTCTTTTTTAGAGTCATCTGGCTGTCACCTCGCGTTTTTAATATCAGTTGACCTGTCAGTAAATCTCCAACCTGTGTCTCTGAATGACATTAGTGTAGTGGCTGTTGATGCTGACATGTGCTGGATGCTCGTCTCTCTTGAGTCCATCATCCCTTTTATCAGAACCTGTCATAACTGTACCACACTCTGGTGTCCGAGCAGGTAGCTTTACAGCAGCTGTGGTTTTCTACGTGAATAACAATGTTATAAAACAATGTTTTGGCAATGCATGAGTTATAAAGCTAAACTTTTATGGATGGAGAGTTATCTGACATCGACGTGTCGAGTCTGAAGATCCGGGAAAGTAGGAAGAAACGCGGAAGCGTAGTCAAACACCGGCCTGTGTCAGCATTAGCAAGCTCACCTTCATTGTGGTTTTTCACCGGAGACACTGTTTTTACAGCGTTACAGCAAAATGCCTGAGGTTCAGTTACCAAGGTAAGAAGACGAGCTGAGTAACGCTAAGCTAGGAGTAACACTGGCTAGCTTACGTGTTTTTGAAATAATTATTATAATTTTTTTTTCATTTTGGGGGGTGTTAACGCTACGGTAATGTTTAGTTATCACCTAGATAAATCTCAAACAAACGTCCAGCGTTGAGTCAACATATAATCCACTCAGGTAGCGAGAGGTTAGCTCTTTAGTTAGCATGCTAATTAGCGCACAATGAAGTTATGTAACGTTAACGTTGGTTTCAAAGCGTGAGCACTGACGTTATATAAACTTCACAGAAAGGGTTTACACGGCACAGTTTAACAGCTACAAGGGGCTAAATGAATGAGATATGTGCTGTAACAGCAACGCATGCCATCACCCTTTATATGTTTATACACCAGTCCCCTTGCTGTGCTCGCATAGACTTTATTAGCTGCATAAAGTGTTGATTATAAAAGATTTCATAAACAGAGTAATAACACGTTTGGTGTTTTCCCACGTTGTTGGCCGACAATGACGGCTACACAAAGGTGGTGTCTGGCTTTAGCTAGAAGTGGCTGTTTCTGTTCTCAGGTACAACGACTGCGCAGCAGGAAGTGTAGGTGTCAAATGTGGAGGCAACGTTTTTTATACACCTGCACCCAGGTGTGCATGTGATAATGGACTGAGCTTTGTGTCACCTCGAAATTGGTTATGAGTGAGTGGTAATCACATGGTGTGATCCGAGAGTGAAAAACACGCTCACTGAGATCAATAGTATACAAAGAAAATCCTACAGATACGACAAGCAACTTATTGAATTGTGATCATAGGTTGTTTATTTTTTTTTGATTACCACGTGTGTTCAGTTTCTCTATCTTCTCTGTGTCAAGGATTCAAGCCATTACCACCAGTGCTACAGCTGGACTGGAGGGCTTCAAGGCACACGCTGTGTTCGAGGAAATCAACAAAAAGCTTCAGGAGGTATGATGAGGATGATATGATTAACCATAGGAAACAGGACTGTTATATTTACTTTACTTTATATTATTCTGTCTTATTACTGTTATGTCATGCCTCATGCTGGCACATTTGGATCCGTTGTCCAGACTGTCATTTCATAGCGCAAAAAATAATTTTAAGCTTATGTCAGCTCAGTCAGGCAACTGACTTTTCCAAATGTCAGCGTTTTAAGCACCTACCTTTGTGTGACCTCAACCATACCCGCTTTATCTCAAGCTCATCGACAGTGCTGTCTATGTAATGAATGGGATTTTGAGATTTATCATCAATGAGAAATTGCCAACAGGGGAGCACTCTGCACTCAATATTTAGAGCAATGGTTTAGTGTAATATTTCAGGCAACTGATCAGACAAACAGATTTAAGACTTTAGCCGTAGAGCTTATTTTTAGCAAGAGTTTAGTATTTTTGTACTCGTTCAGTGTTGATTGAGAAGTAGACTTTCCTATCTTGCGCTTTTTAAAACTCAATTTTAAAAGCATTTCAAACAATCTACAGTCTCTTTTTTTATTCAAAGAATAAAATATAATATAAATACAATACAATATAATATTCAATATTGTCCTCAATAAGTACTCTGACAATGAAAAGTTGGTAAGTAGGCAGGTAGAGATGTCCTGCCCTGTTGGTATATTGATCAGGGGCATTCTGGGATATTAGGGAGTTAAAGCTAGATTACAAAGTTCAAAAGAGTAATACATTGCTCCACTGTTCAGCCTTAATAAAAAGGCTTACTCTTTAGTGTTTCAGGCTCCCAAATACACCTGAACACAGCTTCCTAAATACTCACTATATACAAACTACGTGTATGTGCGCACTGTCAAATGCTCTGTTCTCACTTGTGAACCAAAAAGTGGGTTAATGCATTACTCAGTAGAGAAGGAGCATTACCTTAAGCAGCTGCGAAGGTTTTTTAGAAATAAAGATGTTCTTCAGTCCTACTCACCACAACTCATTGTGCCAGTTCTAACCTAACAAACACACTCATACCTCTGTAGTTTTTTAAACATATTGATGTGCAGTGTTTACATCCGTGTTCCCCTACTTCTTCTTTGTCCTCAAACATGATAAATACATATACTTCTAAATGTTTTCTACGCTTTAAACGTGTTTTTTGTTTTGTTCAATCAGAAAGTCTGAACTTAGTGATGAGAGATAACGATTCATAAATCTCGCTCTTTACAGTTCCATATCATGCAGATGGTCATAATGTTCAGGTTGCTAAACATGACCCAGATGTAATCTGTACTGACAGAGATTCTGTACAGGTGGCTTTGTGTAAAATCTCGGTCTACTTTAAACAGGAAGGGGAGCAGTTTGTGAAAAAGATTGGAGGAGTGTTTGCCTTCAAGGTAAAGGACGGCCCAAATGGACAGGAGGCAACTTGGTTGGTGGATGTGAAGAATGGCAAAGGCTGTGTTCACAATGATGTTGGTAAGAAACGTGAATCTGGAAACCTACAGAGACATGTAGGCATGTTAATTTTCAACTATGGCTGTAGATGAAGTTTAAAGTTCAAGGCCTGTACAGGCTTTGTTTGTTTTCAGCTTTATCTGTTCACTAATCTCTGATATTTTAACGTAAAGTTTAGACTTTCTACCATCAGACACCTCCATGTCATATCCCCGACGTACGTATATGTTTGTGATTGTAAATGAAGTTTGGCTCTGGTATTTCTGGCCTGCAGCTACGAAAGCGGACTGCACCATTGCCATGTCGGATACAGATTTGTTGGCCTTGATGACGGGGAAGATGAACCCACAGACTGTGAGTATTCAGCCTCAGTGAGGAGTCGACACACGTATGTAGTATTGATCATTCTGAATCAGATCTTTATGCAGCAGGCCTAGTTCTCTGCAACACGATTTTCACTAACAACCCCCCACTTCAGCTAAACCTCTAGTAAGGCTTCAGCCTAGGAACATAAACAGAGATCATTTTGTACTAAGATTGTAGAATAAGTACTTGATATATCTGAATCGGTCTGTAAAAGCATTTACTTTTAGCTTCAATAGAACCTCAGTATCTGGGCTGTTCTCTAAACATTGATGAATCATGTCCTCTATAGAAAATTGACCAGATTGAATCTCATCTAATCAGCTGAATCACACAAGCCGTTTTTTAGCTGCGTCATTGTTCCTAGAACAGGCAGCACGACTCATTTCTGTTTTCAGCACACATTGTGGAAGTCGAACAAATGATGAATAAAGAAATTAAAAAAGTCTTGACTGATAAAACACGAGCTGACTATCACAGAAGAGACAGTGTTGAAGTGGCTGCTTTTCATGGGCACTGGATTGAAATGTTATCAGGTGGAAGAGTGAATAATATATTTGTCTGAAAACGTGTTGAAGAAAAAACTGTTGTAAAAAAGAGAGACAAACATAAGGTGCGTGATCGTGCTGGATGCAGCCATTAGAAGGCAGTTAGCTCTGCCCAGAAAGAGATAAAGTCCACTTTGACAGTGTTAGACTGGTAAAGTAAATGAATTTGTGTTTCGCTGTAGGCATTTGAGTTTAAGGGCAAATGGATGGACACTAAACACAGTTCATAATTTTAGCTTTTATTTGATGTCATGTACACCACAGTAAGCTAGCAGTAAGCAAGTTCAGCAGTTTGTAACGTACTGAAAAAGAAAGAAACCGCTGGTGTACCAAGCATTGCACAAAAATAGAACAGGTCAACCAAAGAAAACAAAAACAGCTGATGACAGAAGCATTGTGAGAGCTGTGAAGGAAAAACCCATAAACAGCAGTCAGTGACATCACCAGCCAGGACAGGGGCAGGTGGCAATGGTTAACTGTCTGTGAATCCGTGTTGGCAACTCGCGTCCCGGTCCCTCCCCAGTAACATACACCAGTCTCTACAGCGTTACACTTCCAATGTCTACCCAGAAGCAAATGCACTGGCCTGAAGACTCATGTTGTAAGCAGCAAATGCTGACCTTAGGGTGGAACGGAGGCAGTTAGTCAGACCAGGAGGCGGGTTCTTAATCTTTTATTGTTCAGTGATTGGTCTGGAGCCTGTGCCCAACAGGAAATGGAGCCTTTATTCTTAGATGACAGAAGTGAACCCTGTGTGGTCCTCTGCAGCTGTGGCCTACTCACTTCAAAGTTCCCCACATTCATGGATGCTCTTCTGCACAGCACATGTGCTTATTTGAGTTACTGCGGCCTTCCTGTCAGCTCGCAGCAGTCTGGCAGTTCTCTTCTGTCCTTTCTCACTAACAGAGCTTCTCCGCTGGCCACTGGGTGTAATTTCTTTCAACTCTAGACAGTTGCAGTGAAGAGCCCAGTAGTTTCCTTAGGGTCGGTAAGAGGAGATGACATTACGCTCTCTTCCTCTGTGCTCCAGAGTTGCATTTGTGGCATTTTGTTATGATCCTCATAACATTCTATGCCGTGTTCTGGATCCCATTCTCCTAAAAAGTGGTCCAGGTTTCTTTGCCAGCTGGATGTGGTACTAACAGAATATTTTGCTAGTGTCTGGGCGACATGAAACACGATGCTGTGTCATTATTGGCTGATTGGGCCATTTACTGGCCTCAGACCAGAGGCCATAAAGCTGTTGCTGCGTAGTATAAAAACATGATGCAGGTTTCTTGCATGCAGCCTAGAAAAGAAAGAGCCCTGATAAGGAGATTTCATGTGTAACAGAGAAACCTGAAGTGTCACCTGTGTGTAAAACAAAGGACAACGTACACAACAATCCATCATTTATCAATAGAAGTAATTTTTTTGTTTGATATGTAGCAGCAAAGAACATTTTCATTTTCAGATTGTACCTTAAATGCCAAAACCAAGATTTTCTTTCCACAAGTGTGTCGCCACTCGGGGTTGGGGCACGAGGTTTTTCCCTGCTTTCTTTCCCATCAGTGAGATTTTTGGACAGGTTGTCTATTTGCATGACGTTTTTCAGAAAGCATCACACTGAGTCACTCCTGTTCCTTTTTCATTCCTATCATAAACTCAAACATTAATTTCACCAGCTCTGCCCGCTGCAGTTTCCTGACCTTTTCATAAGCTGCTGTTGACGTTGCCCCACTTTCTCTGGGTTGAGTTAATCTCTCACTGTAACTCTTAAAACCAGCAGCATGTAGTTCTCTCTCCAATGGCCGTGCTTGTTCTCCTTTGACTCCAAACCGTTTGGATGACGTTTGTACCTCCCACCCCCCCACCCCCTCTGATTCACAGGCCTTTTTCCAGGGCAAGCTGAAGATCACAGGGAACATGGGGCTGGCCATGAAGCTTCAAAACCTGCAGCTGCAGCCTGCCAAAGCCAAGCTGTAGATGAGACGTCGGAGCTAGATGAGACTATCTACACCTGTGGACACTGACTAGCGATACCCACGAAGATTTGTAACGGGAGGGGTGGTTTCAGATTATTGTTACAGTTCTGTACCTTCTCATCACTGGACTGAACCACTTTCCCTGCTCACTGACCGCCTGAGGGGATTAGTCAGCAGCCCCGCCGATCTAACTGGAGAATAAGATAGACGGAGATCTAACGTAACTAATTCTCTAACCCCGTGTCTTTCTGCAAACCCTGTCATGATCATTCTGTCGGTACACCAGAGTAGAGACAGGTGCTTCTACTTTGTGATACTAATTCAGCTTAGAGATTCTTCAATATGTTTTGCTAATAAAGGTTTTCCTTGAGCGCGTTGTTCTCTGCCATGATATCATTGTTCAGTGAAGCTCTAAAAGATTTCTACTAAATAAATGTAACTTTGCTGGAAGGTCTTATTTGCAGTAACGTGTGACTAATTGCTTTATGTTGCAGACAAACAAGTTCATAACTTTAAAGGTTTATCTGTGAAATGTTGCATAAAAATGGATTTAACAACATGCTGGCCCTGATTTTTAAGACGCACGACTTTTTTAATGACTTTTTATACGTTTGTGGCAGTTACAGTGGAAATATTACCAGATGTTCCAACACAGGCTTTTTTTATTCAGTGTGAATGGCAGATATTAAATTCACATGATCACACTCGTCCTGGCTACTTCAAGGATCCTGTTTGATGTTCGTGTAGCCTGGCCTTCCACGATAATAGCCCTCTCTGTTCAGACGCAGTAGTACTTTACTTTCAGATTTCCTGAGCCGTGCACATGTTCCCATTTTTGGACGACTTTGCACTTTTTCCAACACTCCAGCGACCTGGTTCCAGACTGCCACGCTGTAGTTTTTCCTTTCTAAATGGAGCAACATGGCTAAAAGACAAATCTGTTAACTAGCTCTGACCCAGATTCCAGTTCAGCTTTGGCGTGGCTCTTGTAGTTTTCTGGGTCTTACTCTGGAACCACGTTGGGGTCATTACGCTGTCACTTGCAGTTTCAGTTTGAGAAACTGCACTTTGAAGTCTTTTGGGCAATCACCTGAAAGTTGGATTACAAGCTGCATTAATTTCTTTATAAAACTGTCTTTTCATTGCTGTAAAAGTGCAGTATTTTATTAGCTGAGTATCATATATGTAATATATCAGTATAGTAATACTCATTACTTACTTAATTATCTTTCATGCTGTCACTGCTTGCACTATTGTCACCATAACCCTGACCTGAATAAAATATTTGCTACCTTCTGCAAGTACACATGAGCGATCCAGCTTGTAGGCAGGTCAATAGTATTCTGTGAAATAATTATCTGCTTCAAGATGTTCTGTGCTGTGCTTCTAAATAACTTATTTATATACACTGCCTTGCCACAAAAGGTCACTGCCTGGTTTTTACTATTAAGATAGGCAGGAACCTTTCCTCGGATAATTAGTTCAGTGATGATTATGTTTCAGTGAATTCAGCTGTCTCTGGGTTTGTACTTCCCTGATGACAGGAACATATGCTAAGATGACAAATCCAGCGTTCTCTGGGCTAAAGGTGAAGCAGTGGCCACACAGTTTATCACATCATCAAAATAAATGTGACGCTGCACGAGCTTATGGAAACGTTCAAATGCGTGCTGTAATCAAAGTAAAAGGCGGTCTAAAGAATCTTAGTGTGTGTCTGCTCGACACACTTGTTGGATTAGCAGGGTTTGTTTAATAGTGGTGTCCGGAGTGAGCAGCAGCTCAGCTTTACTCTCTACATTACAATCCCACTGGGTGGGACTCAAATCCAGTTTTGCACAAAACCAAGTGAGCTGCTCTTTAAAAGGGGCCGTGCATGGAGGTTTCTGAAAGATGAAAAGGATTAGTTTATAAGAACTGAGACAGGCATTAGCTCAATGTATCAACACAGCAAGGCATTTCAGAAAGAGCTCCTAAGATTCCCTGTTGATACTTATAATATGACATGGCCCCTGCTGTAGTATTAGAGAATAGCAGGAAAGAACCTGCGGCACGTCCAAAAGAGCTGTAAAACAATTGAAACTGCCATTGCTTTGAGAAACTCTCAATGTGTTCTACTGAATCAGTGGAAACTTATTTAAACATGTGACCAGATGCCCCCTCATTATATGATGAGTAATAGAGAGAGCATGAATCAATTAGTTTTCTAAGTTCAGGGATTCAAATCGACGTCTCAACAGATGCATTGACCCTGAGCCCCTGTCACTGCTAACACCCATCACTTTCTTCATTCTTGTATAAAGATATTTATATTTTAAACCATCTAAGATTCACTGTAACTGCATAGTTTAGTACAGATGCACTTGATAAAAAAACAAAAAACAAATTTCAGGTTAAAAATTTTGACTTTAAGAGAAAAAATAGATGAGTAGCTGGATACAGGACATACATTCTTAACCTTATTTTGTCTTAGCAGGTAAGGGATATGTTCACCTGATGCATGTTTTAACCCGCTACACAAAAATCTGCTAATAACAAAAGGATGGAGGCAAAAGGTGAGAAACAAGTTCTAAAAGGACAAAACTAAAACTAAATGGCAGTAGATTGTGGCTTTAGAGTGGAAACTTTAGGTTCTGATGCGCTAATGTGTCCTAATGATAGCAGCTGTTCACACACTGCCTTGATGGGAGGTGGGCTTGTTGAGAAAGAGACCTAATGCAGAAACACGTGGGACATTACCTCACATCCTGGTGCCTCTTTTTGGCAGGATGCTCTCGAACCTTTTAATTTATTGTTGGAGTATTTAGGATAACTCAACCGTGTCCCGAGCTCCCAACAGAGAGTTGACTCAGAACATGTTGCTGTTTAAAAAAAACCCAGAGGAACATTGTGTGTAGTTCTGTATTGTATCATGTTTTATATAATCTGAACTAGACTGGATGTAGCCTGGAGAACAAGTACGTGTTCTTGTCTGTTTTACTTTTTCTGCAAGTCTGCAGTATGATTAGAATCTGTCTTGAGTCATGTGGGATTGGAAAGATTTTGTTGAACTTGGAAGACACTGCGTTTAGATCCACCAAACCAAAGCATAACAACACAAACGCATTACATTCAAACTGAAAGGGCCTGCTACACCGACACTTGGTCTGAAATATGAGAAAAAAAGGAAAGAATTTGTGTTTTTGGCTCCCAGTCAGGCCAAAGCTGTCTCTTTTACTCACTCCCTTCCTTTTCACTCTCGCCCGTTCCCCTTCCTTTCGTTCTCTCAGCTTTCCCTCTCCCACTCCCACTTCTCTCTCACATCTGGAGGGTATCTGGTGCGGCTTTGCGACTTCTCGCCTGCTATGGGACAGCCTGTGTTTAGACTGGACGTCAGACTTCGGTGCGTTTCAGCAAACATCGATTCGAGGTGAAGTACAGTAGGAGACCAGACTTTCCTGAGGCATGTTTTACGTGGGACTGTGAATGTTATGTGGACCTAAGACTGAGCTTGAAGTGGCAGCATCATTCGTCTTTGCCTGACAGTTGTGGTGTAGTTCAAATGAAGCCACTTCATGACCTACGCTCACAGAAAGCGCAGAACAGCATGAAAACAAGATAATGACTTTTTAAAGGCATGTCATCTGTGCTTATATGTCGTCTTAAATGATGAGATAACAGGAGAATGCTGTTGACCTAGTGAAGGCTTTCAACTCCTTTCTGACCCCTGGATGCTGTTGTGCTTTTGTTCTAGTCAAGGTCGGCATTGTACAATAACTGCAAGTGCACAGGCTTTTACATTTTATTTGCTGTGGGTGGATGCATGCTACTGCGCAGATTCTTTATGTATATGTGTGTGTGTGTGTCTCTGTTGTGGTGTGACGAGCAGAAAAAGACTGTACTGATGGATGGCTTTTAGGCTTTTGCTGTGAGAGCTGTCTTGAGGACCCACATGGAATGGGGATGATTAGAGGTCTTTTCCCCATCTTTACCAAAATATTAGCCTTGCATACATACTGCTGTCAGTTGTCAGACAAGTGCAAAAGCTTTTATGCACATTGTTTTATTACATTTCCTTCCTTGATTTTTGTGAATCCACGTGCGTAAAACGATGCTTCTGTTGTTTTTGCAGATTAGCCCGTGCAGTCAGTGAAGACTGAAGCTTCAGACAGCGGAGAAGGAGCACGGAGCCAGCTGTCTTTCGCTGTTGAACTGGTGCGTAATCAGTACCTTCAGTAAGAAACCATTTTATACACCTGTCCCGCATGGCAGTGGCAGTAAAGTGTAATCTTATTATAAAGAAAATAGTGGGACACAGATGCATGTGTGGTTCACTTGCTAACAGGCCACTGCACCAGGTTAGTTTAGCACTTACAGTTGAGACATATGTTTTAATCAGACCCACTGCAGCAGAGGGGGAAATGTTAATGTTACCTGTTAATAAAAGTCCAATTTAACTTCCAAACAACTTCACCTGGTCGAATCTCAATATAATTACTCAATCATGCCAACTATAAAACTGCAATCCACCATTTGTAAAGCAGACTTTCTTTCACACATATGTAGGTTCCTAACCCAACCTCAGATTACCCAAATTATGTCATCCCAGTTTATGCTGGGAAATTGGAGAGCAGTTAAATGAACAGTAATTCACCAGCTCACTCAGACCTAAATACTAATTTCAGCATGTTAACCCAATGGCAACATGTTGTTCAACAGGTTTTAGCACGATTAGAACGTTAACGTGCTAATTTTTGCTAACAAATGCTAAACACAAAGTACAGTTCAGGACAATGGGAATATTATTCATTTTGGGAGTCCAACAGACATATTTCAGTGTGGTGGCTCAGCCAACATTAGCAAAAAAAAAAAAACGTGATTTTTGGAGCGCTGCAGTATGGGAATGTGTTTTTAATCATGATATTCGCAAAACTTTAGCTTCCCGTAGTTAAGTTGATTTGACTCAGGTTTGACTCATCACACTGACACTTTATACTCATTGACTATAAGTTTATCTCATGCCACCTCTTCTCCAGATGTATCGTATTAGAGCTGCTCCCTTATTGCATCTTCAGCCAGTTTAGCTGTTCTCACTTCACGAAAAACAGAACATTCAGCAGTTTGTATTGAATCTTTAGGTTAGCATCAGGTGACTCCCCTACAAACTGATACACTGTGTTTATTAACCTCATGGTTTACGTTGACAGCCTTTTCTCCAAAGTCTGCAGGTAATAGGACCAGATTGAGTTAGCCATGTGTGATTAACGGGTGCCTCGCACACCTCTTTGCATTCTCTGGGGTGTGGAGCACTCTGAAATGATGACTGACAACACGAATCCACCCCCACCACTTTCTATGAAAGCCTACCAATGGGTCATAGTTCATCTCACTCATACACCATAATAATTACGTACACTCAATCAGGAATGTCCTGGAGTATAAAAAACATCGATTGGTGCTTCAGTGCTCAGAGAGTTACAAATTGCAGCATTTGTACGACCCTGTTCCCAGGAACAAAATGCTCTGTGACCTGGTGTTTTTAGCTTTAGTGTCCATGTGCTTGTGCAACAGGAGAGCTCAGCAGTGGACATGGCCTTTCCCAAGCATTCCATCCTGCAGGCCCTGAGTGTGCTACTCTTGGCCTGGGTTTTGGTGCATTGCCAGGCCCCCGTTGAACCAGAGGAAGAGAAAGAAGCACCTGAAGTGACAAACTGTCCGACAGATTGCAGCTGTACAGCAGAGGGGACAGTGGACTGTGCTGGAGTGGACCTCATAGAGTTTCCTGTCGAGCTGTCTGACGACACCCGCCAGCTCTCTCTACAGGTCTTTTACACAAATGCACACTCACAGACACACAATTAGGTTCAAATGTTTTGTGAATTAAACTTCATGAAGTCTTTAAGTCATACACATCACCAGATTGTATGAGTTCAAGTCAGAGGTGCCTGCTGGAGGGGGCACGACAATGACAGGAAACAGAAGCATTGAAAGACTGGATCCATCCTCAAAAACATTGTGCAGCCTTATCAAGTGTGAAATATGATCTCATCGTGCAGATTTAATACAGCAGCTGAACAGTTTTTCAAAGTTTTTATGTCTATTGTTAGATCTGGAAACACTGATCTCAACTAGAGTATGATATATATTCACTGACACACAATCTTCGTCTTCATATTGTGGGAGCAGTCAGGACTTTCTAAATATGCATTCCAAAGACCACGCCAAAACGCAATCTCGTCTAGTGTCCTAATGGGTAGAGCCGGCTCTGGTTCAAGTATTCCTTCACTGATGATGCTTTGTTGCAGCGGTCTCAGTTTGTTGTCTTCTTGTTTTCAAGGGGATTAGCCTTCAGCCACTGAAAATGCAGCTGTATTTTTGTCGAGTGAGCAGCTTGGCCATTGCAGAACATTTATTTACTGATGAAAGACATGAATAGGAAAACAACTGCAGTGGATGACAGAAAAAAAATATTTTCTTTTATAACATTGGAGGTCTCATCCAGCAGGTAAACCCAATTATCAAGAAAAATGAGACCACAGGATGTGAATCATTGGCATTTCTCAGAAACAGGACGACCAGAACATGTAAAAGGAAACCGTGTAGTGTAAGAACGGCTCATGATCTCATTTGTGAAGTTAGCTTGAAGTGCTGCTATGGTGTGGGCATGCCCGTGTAGGCTGCCAAAGCTGGCAAAAGCAGCACTACTGCCTTCCTGCCGTTCTGCCAAATGCTTCTAGACATATTCGCAGTGCAGATGGACATAATCCAAACAATCAAGACGTTTTAAAAGCACAGTGGAGGAATGTTCTGCAAAGATCCAATAAATCACTCGTCACAAACCCAACTAAGCAGCGTTGATCTGAACGTGTAGAAAGCAATACATGTGTTGTCCGTGCAAAACCGTAACGTTCCATAATGTTTACTGTCTGTGTTTTGTCTCCTGACACCAGAACAACAAAATCGAAGAGATAACAGTGGAGCACATTTCCCACCTGCATCAACTGGAGACTCTCAACCTTCAGAACAATTGGCTCACGACAGATGGTGAATACGGAAACACACTCTGAACACCTGGCAGGAAGCTGGCAGACAGCAGAGGAGCGGATTATATTACTTACAGATTACAGACAGGGCTGTTGAATTCTTATTTGTCCTGCTCAGCAGTGGGTCTTTGTTCGTGTTCTCTGTATCACGCCGGAGTCCCGAATTTTCTTTCCAATAAACAGTTATTCTACTGTGCAGTTGTGCATGTCGCCATCAAGTCGGACTTGTATTTATAGAAGCAAAATCTCTTCAGGTATGTTGGCACAAGAAATTGGAGACTTTACTTCTTCTATTTAGGTTCAACACAATTCTTTGGGAAAGAAAGCATTTTGTTTCTCCAGCATTTACTGGTACCTTGTTACTGTTACTGATATTATCCAGCAGCTGCTATTCAGCAACAGTTATCGGGGGCTTTTGCATATGCAGGAAGTAATGCCCTGATAGCTACTCACCAGAGGTCAGAAAAGCTGTGAGGAAGGGAGGATAGGACTGGTCATTTAATATCAGAACACATCTTCTAGCTGCGTTCTGCACTGGCTGCGGTAATGATTGTTTACTTGTGTAGAGGCGTTTGTGGTTTCTGCTGATGATGGAGGGACAGGTGGCCATTATCGTTCTGATTAACACTGTTGCCACCAAGATGAGCAGATAGCCAGCTGTCGCGATTGCTGGTTTGGGTTTGGGTTGTTAAAGTTCTGATTGCAGCTTTATGAATCAATGTGAATTTATCATTTTGGCCACAATGCCTCATCAGAAAAGTCTTTTGTTTATCAGTTACGTATTTCATTGGGACTACATGTATTGCATGTTTTGTATCAGATCATCTAGATTTTAGCTGAGAAAAGTAGTGGAATATGTGATTAACAGGAGTCTCTCGTTACCCAGGTTTTCACTGTTCAAACAAAACATAACTCGAGACTGTGAAGACCACATTTTGTTCTTAAATCATAAGATAAATCAGGGAAAACATCAGCTGACATTATGAACCTTTGTCTTCTACTTTCCCGTAATTTGAAATACGTCTGCTGTGCAGAGCACAACACACACGAACTGGCCTTGCGATGCCAATATGAGTCACAACTTCCACTTCCGCAGCTTTTAGTGTCCACTGAATGATGCTATGTCATCAATTTCCTCTAGCTATACACAGGACCCTCTAGGTATGAATGTGTACGATAAACTAACCCAAACGGTGTTTTGCTTTGAGATGATAATGATGTTTATTTTCAGTGTACTTTTCTCTCTACAGGACTTGAGGACCAAGGTTTTGAGATGCTCGAACAGCTGGCTTATTTATACTTGGCAAATAACAAGGTGAGTCATACAACAAAACATACGCCTGACTATGAGATGTTTGTTTTCTCCACTACCCTCAACGGTGCTTAGATGATAGTATAGCAAGTTTATCATTTACATATTCCTCTCATTATTATGTCTCTGTTCTGTTCTTAACCATTGACCAGTGCCAGCTGGCAGGGAGAGGCGGCAGTCCGCTCTCATACACTCGGTGCGAGCTTATGCTTGTAATCACTTCCATCATGGCTGTGCCAGCTGGTCACAGCTAGAATGTTACTGACCCTGAGCACAGAGCGAACAAGAAGGGGCGGACAGATTTGTTTGTGCCTTCACAAGGATGTGAAACATCCAGAAACCTGGGAGGACATCTACTCTCACCAGAGCTTCTCAAACCTCCATTCTCTGCTGTTTTCTATATTTTAGTGCTAGACATGAGCGACTAAAGTGAAACAGCGGGAAAGAAAATAGCGTCAGTATTTGGGTAGTTTGTCGATTCCTCCAATGGAGAAACTGAATGAGCATATTCTGTGTGAGTGACTGAGACAGAGGCGGGTGTTTTAAGGGACATACCGACATGTAAGATGCTAAATCTGGAAAAAGAGTAAAAGGGTATTTAGTTCGAAATCTTAGGAGATAATGCACTGTATATTATAAATAATGAAAATGTTTGCTTTCTGATATGATATTATCACGTTTTAATAATAAATCTTATGTATGCTTGAACCACATTTCAGGTCAATTCAACCCATAGATATTTCAGTTTGAACTAATACTGCTGAGCAGATGGGAGGTGCTTGTATTTCACCAAAGTCACAGCACAATGTTCGGAAACATTTTGCCAATGCGTCCAGAAGACATGAAAATGCAGTGTTTTCTGTGGTTGACTGATTTACGGACAGCAGCAGGTTATTCAGTCGTGTCATGGCTGCGGTTATCAGGACCCACTCTGTTTGTAATTATGTCCCGCTGTGCCTCTTTTCTCCTGCTTGCAGCTGACCTCGGCACCAAAGGTTCTTCCACCATCATTGGTCAGTGCTGATTTTGCTGCTAATCAGCTCACAAGAATCTACCCGTATACATTTGGCCATAAACCGAAGCTGAGGTACGATGTGTGTGGTGCATATTTACTCCTCGCCCTAGAGTTAGGTCCGTTTACACAGTGACAGTTTCCCATATCATGGCTTCCAGGTCTGTCTACCTCCATAACAACAAGCTGACTGACACGGGGCTTCCTGACAACATGTTCAATGCTTCTGGTAACCTGGAGATCCTCACTATGTCCAGCAACTTCCTGCGGGTCGTCCCCAAAAACCTGCCCTCCAGCCTGTACCGTCTTCATCTAAAGGTACGGCCCTAATGAGGTACTTTCATTCTTTTATTTCTGCACGTAGCAATCCTGATCACATGAGGCTTGCTCCTGTTGTTACAGAGTAATAAGTTGGAGAAAATCCCGGTGGGTGCCTTTGACAACTTATCAAACCTCAGGGAGCTGTATCTCCAGAACAACCTCCTAAGCAATGAGGGCATGGACAACGAGACCTTCAGGTGGACATATCTGTACTCGCTGTGTTTAAACCATGCCACTGAAAACGTGAAACCTGTACACATCTGTAAAGCCTTGTGCTCCCGAGTGTGGACGAGATGAGAGCAGCTACGCAACAGAGGCTAGAAAATCTCAGCAGCCCAGGGAAAACGTATGTGATGGTTTCCTCTGCTTCTCCTCTGACAGCCAACTCACCAGCCTGGAGTGCCTGGACTTGTCCAACAACAACCTGAGTGTTGTCCCCAAGGGTCTGCCTCGCAATCTAGTGCTTCTCCATCTGGAGAAGAACTCCATTCGCAGCATCCCCGGAGACGCCCTTCCATCTGTCCGAAACCTCGAGTACCTGCTCCTCCACAATAACAAGCTCCGCTCGCGTTCCATCCACCCAGCTGCCTTCCAGGTTCATCGTTTCGCATTTTTTAAATAGGTCTCTCACAGAAGAAGAAAATGATGTACTGTAAAAACATGGGCATTTAATTTGACGTTTAAATCATCTACTGTAAGAACAGACTGGAAGACCTCATGTCATCATTCACAAATAGCTTTTGTAGTTGACATTTTGGTCCTCTGCATGATTTTCTCTTAAATCTCTCATTTTCATTTTCAGGGTTTGAAGAAGCTTCATACTCTACACATGTACAACAATTTACTGGAGCGGGTTCCCAGGGGCTTGCCACGGCGAGCTAAGACTCTAATGCTGCTCCACAACCAAATTTCTGAAATTGGCCGAAACGACCTGGCGCTGCTGTACACCCTGACAGAGCTCAACCTCAGCTACAACAAGTTGACGAGCTCCAAAATGCACCGCGAAGCCTTCAGGAAGCTGCGTCTGCTGAAAACACTCGACTTGTCAGGGAACAGCCTTCACTCCATGCCGTTGGGCATTCCTCGCAGCCTGCAGGTGCTTGAAATCAAGAACAACCAGCTCAACTCCATTCCAGATGGTTCACTCGTGGGCATGGAGAAGCTACAAAAGCTCATCCTCAGCGACAACCAGCTGAAACTGAACTCAGTCTACCAAGGAGCCTGGATGGAGCTCAGTGCGCTCACAGTGAGTAACTGGGAGACACACGGCGCAGATTCTAGTAGTCACCGTTCTGCAGTTAATTTTGTGAGAACAGAATATGTGTAGCAGCGAACGTGTTGCAGTAGTTCCAGGATGTTATTCCAGGAACTCCTAACGAATTGGATGTAGGACAGTGGAAGTGAAAGTCCAACCTCTGACAATGGCAACGCTGCAGTGGAGAGGGGCTATAAGTGGTTTACAGTCAAAAGCTTAACACATACATCTGAGAAAACCATCTTTGATTTATTGTGCATTTTGTAATTTTAGACACTAGACTTGTCTGGCAACCAGTTGTCGCACATTCCCTCTGACCTGCCCGAGTCTCTGGAGTATCTTTACCTTCAGAAAAACCGCATCTCCAGCGTCCCAGCTTCAGCATTTGAAGGGACTCCAAACATCAAGGGCATCTTCCTCCGGTAAGAGACAAACAAGTGATTTCCTACAATCGTAAAAGTGTGTTAATGCTTGTTAACACCCAGTTCACGCTGACTGTTTGAACAAGCTGTTTCACATCAAAGCAGCTGCGCAGGAGGGGAAAGGTCTGATACTCTGCGTGTTTGTGGAAATCTGGTGGGTGGCTTCTTGCATAATTTTCCTTTCCATGCAAATTGATCTCTGCTCAGGAAAAGATTATACGAGTATACAACCGAAGACTCGCTGTGAGGAAATAGCTGCAGCTGTCCCTTAGAGATAGCTGCATTCACTGTCAAAGAGTTCAGAAACTCCACATTTAAAGGGATAGTTAGACATTTTAGGAGATAAATGTCTTTAGAATAGCGGAAGCTAGAGTTTGCATGATTAAAAAGGGCCAGCATGAATGTGTCTATACGAACAAACCCCATTTTCATACAAGTAAAGTGTTTTCTGTTTATCTGTGTGACAAAAGATTTGGATCATAAACATCTTAACATCTAACATAACTTGATGTTCTGACGTGAGCAAATGTAGTGCAACACAGTCAAACAAGCTAGGACAGAGGTTAGATGGGACAAAAAGAAGTAAGACAACCTGTCCAGTAGTCCACCAGCTCCTGTAACATGCTGTATCTGTGTACAACAGACACACCGTGAGGTTTTCTGGGGTTTATGTGCAGTCTGTGTGTTGCTGGTAGCTTGACATTTGCCACACACACGGGATTAGCATCCACCCTTCATCTTTATCAACGCTAGCAACAAACGGAATAAACGCATCTTTTAAAATGTCAAACTGCACCTTCAAACGCTTGCAGCACTGTAAACTAGCACCTTCTTTAGAGCCAGACTCCTAGTTGTGAAAACCCCCATTCAGTCATTTCAAATTAAGGCTTCAGTGAACCAGTGTACAGAACACCCCTCGTGTCCCAATCACCTGGATCTACTGCTGAGTGAGCTTCAGCTTGTAATCTCTCCATCTCCTCTAACCTGTGTGCATTCTCCAAACAGTCCTACTTTTATTCCACAGAATGCAGCTAAAAAGCGGCGGTCACGGAGAAGCTTTTGTTCTTCCTGGTTTTCAACGTGACCTCCACCGAGCTGATTCACTGATTGTCTTTACAGGCCTTGACCTTTTCCAGACCGCTGTGCTCTTCGCGTTGTTCATGTCAGCTGCGCGTCTTTGTTAAAGAGAAATGTCATCACAATCCCTGTACAGCTCTTAGCTCTGGGTGATTTAGAGCCGCAGCATCATTGGTGGGGAGGGCATCCCCCTATACTGACGCCTGGTGACATAAAGTGACTTTTCTTTTTCCTTTAAAGGTTTAACCGCCTGTCTGTGGACTCTGTGGACGAGAGCTCCTTCACACACCTGTCCAATTTGCAAGTACTGGACATTGGCAACGGAAACGCTGACCTGGACTTTAATAAAGATGAGTTGGAGGGTGAGGAGGAGGAAACATAAAACGCGGTGTATTGACCTGACATCGGGCTCTGAATGAATCTGTGAATGTGGTTCTCCGGGTCTGAGCCGTGCTGAGTGGCAGAGTCATATATTTCTGGTGCAGGATGCCGGATGAAGTTTCTTTAGTTTCCATTTGATGGGCTGGATAGTTTTGCATATCTTTATATCTGAGCTTTTATATTTGTTGTTGACTGTTGACAAGCACATGCACCTATCGTCTGCACTGTGTCGTTGTACTTTATTATAAAACATGCATCACAAAAGTCTCGTCTCATGCTCCTGCATGCGACATCGTTTGGTAAGTAGACTCCCTCACACTGAACCCAGTGAAGACACGGCAACGTCTTCATTCCAATGTGAAAACTCATATCCAACTAGTTTCATAGTTACAGTCCTCAAAACATTTCAGTCACTGTGTTTCCATTTTTTAATTGTAGTAATTTATCAAGTTCCTCTGTCCAAGCACAACTTTAAAAGTCATAAAGAATATGCAGCTACATGCTACGTGACAGTAAAAATATAAAAATCTCTTCCATAGACAAATGGATCCCTTTCTGATGGTTATATAACCAGCTAATGTGGTTTTTAAAATGTAAATGCTTGTGAAAAGCAATTTCAGCATAGCTGAAGCTGCTACTTCTCTTTTCACAAAAAATGATATTGGTAATAACATTTTGACATTGAAAACACTCATTCTATTACATTCTCTATATTGCTATGAACACAGCGTGACATTTACATACAGCAGTATCATGTTGTCACATATACAGTCAATGAACACGGCAATAAATCTGAAAAAAAAAAAGCCTGAAGAAGACTGTGCATTTCCTAACAATGACTCAAAAGGTTTTGTCTCTGATGTGCATCTGGTACAGATATTATTATGTCTTACACATAATAAAATCCAGTTAGGGAAGAGACAGAAAGCAGTCCGTTATGTTCCAGTGAGAAAAGTGTTGGCAGCCATCACAAAGTGTCTTTCCAATAAGCAACACTGAAATCTGAAAAAAAGGTGGTTAATAAGGATGTGGTGGGGTACGTTTAGGCTTTTTACACATCAGACTGGTGTGAGGTTTAAAAGGAACGTCTGTCTTAAATCAAAACGCTCACATTGTTAGAACAATTTATTTTGATCATATTGGCCGATAAGTGTCATAAATGTGTGTTGATGTGTCATTAAGTCAACACAAGTGTGATTAACCCGGGTGAAGACGCGTCAGAGGAAGACACGAGATTCAAGCAGGAATGGTGCATTCAGTCTGGACAGCTGGTCGGTCCAGCACGTCAAACACACACACACACACACACCAGATTCAAAAAAAGTGTTTCCAAGTTTCGGCTTTAATTAGACTGTTGCTAAGTTGACGATGGTGTCTGTCGTTGACCTCACTCTTCAGTAAGTGTGGAAGAGCATGGAACTGAATGTGTAGCACGTTTTGTCCCTTTTTTCTTTACCCTGGACTTGTGGCAGGTCAGTATTATAAAGAATAATACATACATATACTGATGGTTTCTATATGAAGACACACCTGAACATCAATGGCCCTGTTTATCACAGAGACTGAGTCAGGCCACCTGCTCCCTTTCCAGGAGCCCCCACCCGCGGTTAAGGGCAGCTTTGATTCCATTTGACACCTTCATACGTGAAAACAGCATCATGTGTAAATGCTGAGTGAGCAAAAGTAGTGGAACTGATATTCAAAGCCAATAAAACCTAATATTTGGTTTCCCTTCATCGAGCATGTGACTCTCTGAACTGAAATCTTTCCCCGGCTTCCACTGCAGCGCCCCAGCCTAGCACCACCAGCTTTGATAAGGCAAAATTAACAGTTAGGACATTTCACTTTACCTCCTGAACATTCAGCTAAAACCTGACACTTGCAATCTCATGTTGACTTTTACTGACCGTCTACAGTGGTAGAAAATATAAAATATATCCAGTTTCCTATTAGCATACTGAACACGGAGAGATTGAACATAACAGAAACAGAAAAACATTTAGAAATCATATAAAACGTTTATACAAATTATGTATTTTGTGTATATATATATATATATAAACATACATACATACATGGTACAAATGAGTTCAGAGTATTGGGAGTTCAGGCGCCAGTTCAGCTTTAAGGTCCAGTGCTATGAGAAAAATCTGACTCAGCGTTACAGTTCAACACTGTGACACCCACACGGAAGAGTGTGATCGGTGTTGTCCTCCTACCTGTAAAGGTGTCCCGTTCTCTAACACTCTGATCAGCACGCTACGCAGACAACTCATCACACCTCACCAGGAGGCTATACGTTGGTCTCAAGGCCATTCATGTCAATCGTACAGTGCGATTTGTTCTTCTTCTGGTGTCTCGGGGGAATCAAAGGCCTCTTCCTGTCTGTGGCTGGCCGGATGCCCTCCTCCAGTCGCATGAGCTGGGCCACGTCGGGAGGGAGCAGCTCATGTTTGACCCCCGAGGACGGGGGCCGGTAGCTGCCATTGTTGTTGTGACAGTTCATCAGCGGCGTGGTGTTCGTCGGGGGTTTGGTCTCACAAATCAAAGGCACCTGAATGAAAGAGGTCATGGGTTAGTGAGTGTGAGTTATATACAGGACGTCACATCAGGAGAGATGTGTTCTTATGAAACTGAACAGAATACGGAGGAGTGTGACAGACATGTACAGACTTTATATAAATGCTCTATTGTTTGGACGTAGAACGTACAGTATAATTACTGTCATTACAGTTACAAACTCCTTCATAAAGGTCTGCTATTTTCAAGTGTTTATTAATGTATGCTTATTATTAGAATAAGCACAGGACTTAAGGTTCAAGTTTAAGGTTCAACGTTGATTTCTTGCAGAACTGACTCACCCCATCTCCCTCTTTCATGAAATCTTTCCTGCAGATGTGTGCCATGATGCCCGTGGCCAACGCATCCCCCATCACATTCACCATGGTGCGGAATCTGTCCCTGTACCGGAGAAAGGCGTGTGAGAGGAGATGACGCATGTTCCCGCTCTGCTGTGGAAGGTTTGGGGCTGTGTCAAAATGATACAAACTTACAGTGCCCAATCTACCGCAATGATGAGTGTAATGTCATCAGTTGGCAACCCCACGGATGTTAGCACTATCACCATGGTGACCAGTCCGGCTTGTGGTATCCCTGCTGCACCAATGCTGGCTGCAGTGGCCGTGATGCTGGGGGAGATTTAGGAGGTCAGTATGGTTGGTGTGACTGACACACATCTGTGACTCAAAAGCACATGTCAGCATATTTTAAAACATCATTCATAATTTTGCGAGTGCTGCTCAGTGAACTTTCACAGAAGGTCTTAATGTTGTTGCTTTTGCGAATAATGACACCATTTCGTGGTTTTGAATCGCAGTGAACGGCGCTGTGTTGAATCAGATTGTGCCGAATCGCTCAGTGCCATGGTTGGGTGCATGAATCGTATCGCAACACTGTTCAGAGATCTGTACGCCGTAGCTTCTGTTTTGACACAGACTGATCCAGTCTTCGATCGAGCCGTCCTCGTTGCTTAGTGGAAGGAAGTACAAGTTGTTTTTGCGTTTTAGAATTTGAAGAGGAAATTAAATACCTAGAGGTAAATAGGTATTATGTGAAGTATATTGTTATTTTAATTTCTTCCTGGAATGGAATGAGCACGGCCTTGTGAGTAATGCCAGACTAATAGAATATAAACTTGTAATGTCTCCAAGATCCTTGGTGACGTTAAAGGAAATGACTGCGTAGATAATGTAAAGTTCAGGGAGACAGCAGCATGCTGTCGGATGGACCATACATCTGATTCGTGATCCTCATTGTGAAGTTGGGGAGGGGATGATCCCATGTGGCTCTTTTTAGAGAGAGAGATAAGCTGATATTTTCAATCTACAGCTGCTGTATGGAGACATACAGAAAAACATACTGTGGCACATGAGAGGAGTGGGATGAATAGAAATTTTTCTTTTTTGCTTTTTCTAAAATGTACAGTCAAAGTAAAAAAAGATACCGTATTAGGTAATAAAAAAGATATGGTTACATGCCCATTCTGCTTCTTACCTCTGGGACACTTTGACATTTTATTTTTAGTTATTCAGTATGGGGCCGAACAAATAGAGGACCTAGCTTTAGAGAGTCAGGAGGTTCAGTCAGTGTACTTTATTCTAGATCCCCACATTGTACCGTCAGATTATTCAAAATCAATCCTAATGAAATAGGATTGTATTTCCTTATTATTCACTACTTTTAGACTTTTGTTTCCGTTGTTCTGTTTGTCCCTCCGAGCAGTGAAGCTTTCTGTTGATTTCACCCTACATTTACAGCATCTACTGCAACTAATCAAGTCACAGTGTGAAGTCAAAGTGAACATTTAAAAGAAGAAACATGAAAATGCAATAATGTCTTTTGCCTAGTTACCATGTTTAATGGCTTTAATAGTGTTGATTTAAAATCCTAATATCTTTACTAGGTTAAAGAGCTTACACGCACAGATGGTATACATCATGGCCCACTGACCTGATGGTGATGATCTGGCCGAAGTCCAGCTCGTAATTATTCACTTGTGCTATAAATATCGCTGCCACAGCCTCGTAGAGAGCAGTGCCATCCATGTTGATGGTGGCGCCGACGGGGAGCACAAAGCGGATGATACGGCGGTCAATGTGGTTGTTCTCCAAGAGGCACTTGAAGGTTATAGGCAGTGTGGCAGAGCTGGGTAAAACAGAGAACACTCAAAGGTCAGGCGTTGCGTAACCACTTCCTAAGTCCTGCCAGGCATGTGTATAAGCCAGTGGTAACTATTTAGAGGGTTTGGTAGACGGAAAGAAACAGCTGAAGCTTTTATCAAAACAAAGAAACGCAATAATGTTTTGCAGCATCCAGCACGCAGCAGATGTTTTCATTGATCTGAGCCCACATGCAAGTACATTTATTAGCATTGGTTTGGAAAAAAGACAACACAACATTGTGTGTTTGGAGCAGCATCATTACACCACAAGCTTAAAAAGCCCCGGCTTCTCCTCTCTGCCACAAAAAACGCTGATTGATTTCACATGGAAAAGTAGATTTAATGGACCACAGAGGTGTTTTTGTGCGTTTCATTTTCCAAACCACGCTGTTGTGTTTTTAGTTTGCCACTTTCCAACCCCCCAGGCTGCCGTTAGCTTTCATGCCTTTTCATACGGACTGAAAATGAAGTCAATGTGGGATCTACCACAGTGAACATTATGCTAATGTAACTGGGCGAGAACATGCAAAAAGCAGTGGCATGGTCGTTTAATCACGCTTGAATGAGTGGTGTGATCCAACGTGTTGAGTCCCACACATATCAGATGATTCTTTTTCCTCTGGCAGCATCTCTATTCACTGCCATCATACAGTAAGTCAAATAAAAAAGAAAGGAAAGATGTGGACAATGGTATATTAGTTGGAATTACAAGTTTCAAAATAGCATTCCTTGTATTTAATTTCAAAAAGGCATCACTGTGAATACGATTCTAATTGGATTTGCTCATTATAGCAATTTCCCGTACCTGGAGGAGGTTGCCAGGGCGATGAGCAGGGCTTGCAGGATTCCCCGTATGTAGACGATTGGGCTTTTTTTGGTGATGAAGAAATACATGGCAGGCAGGATGAACAAGCCGTGCAACACGAGGCCGAACACCACGGTGACGGCGTAGAAACCCAGCTTCTTCCCCATAGCGGAGGGATCACTCATTTCCAGGATCTTACCGGCCACCAGGAACACAATGCCAAATGGGAAGTACCTGGCGGGATGAGGTGCTGAGATTTATGGCATCTTCAAACACAACTGAACTGAACAATCATCAGCACTGTATCTGTTTGGGGCATGTACGTGTAAGCAGTACATTCTGACTACATGTGATATTTCTCGTCTTGATAAGATCTATTACCCGTCTTTTCGTTGAGAAGGCAACACTGTGTCTGCAAAGCTCAGTGTGATCGGTCAGCTGGCATGTTTATGAGCTGACAGATAGCTTAACAGCTACAATCTGAAACTGCGTACAGCATAAATATGGGGGGCGTCTCTGCTCTGACACACAGATGCCTAATATTTAAATAGTTTTACAAAAAAAACCTTTTCTCTTTTCTGCCTACTGAAATTGCCCATGTACAGTATGGTGCCATGTCGCGATGATGCCCTTGTGACAACATGTTTTTAGCCCATCTGCTGCACTCGAATCATAATATGATGTATGAAGTAGAAGAACAAGTTCTCACCAAATAACAATGGCAACGATTCTGAGCACGGCCTCGTTCAGACTCTGACAGAAATTCACCAAAGCGCTGCCATTTGGCCCCATCCTTCCCAGCATAATACCTGTGGAAGCACAAAGTGCCAGCTTTAAAATTATGGATGAAAGCTTAGATTAAGTTTGACCCGGCACAATTCAGATAAAGATCATTCAGGTTTTTACCCATGGTGGCTGAAAAAATAACAATTCCAAGGACGTTCATTCCGTCACTCGTTCCTTCCTGAGTGCGTATGAGCACATCGGGAGGTGGAGTCAGGTCAAGCGCGAAGTTCTGAATGTCAGTTCCATTATCTCCCTGGATACCGTAGATGAGCGCTCGTCGGGACGTGGACTCTGCCTGGGACTGACTCACTGTTGGCTTTGGCTTCACAATGTACTCGCTACTAGTTCTATACTGGTGCCAGGAAATAGAAAAAGGGAAACAGAATAAGTTAGGTCCCAAAAAGTTAAAAACAGTTAATGATGAAAAGTTCTGTGCAGAATCTTACTTGTTGAAATGTGGCCTGAACCAGGTTAGATGGAAACATGTTGCTGCAAGACAAGAACAGATATTTGCTGTGTTGCATTCCTCTATAGTTAGTGTTTAATACTAAATGCAAAGATCAGTGGCCCCGTCACGCCTCTTACCATACGGGGAGAGGAGGTGGAGGTTGTGTCAGAGTATAAGTACCTGGGAGTGTACTTGGACAA
>JAUMTR010000019.1:2045824-2096451 GCA_032270685.1 Microctenopoma stevenorrisi | reverse complement strand
TTGAGAGCGGCTGTATTTATGGCAAACAATTTCCCTCTGGGATTAATAAAGTGTTTTGAATCTTGAATCTTGAATCTGTAAAATGACGAACTCCAAACATTTAAAGGAATGTCACAGTTTTTAATGAGGTAATGTTCTGAAATGATTATTGAAACACAGAAATAACACATTGCTCTTTTTCTTGAAAAGGAAACTGTGTACTAAAAGTTGTCTGTGAAGATTCTCAGTCATCCAGGTGAAGTTGTCAGGAGGTGTAGTCATGGCAACTAGTCACAAATTTACCCTCCAGGTTATTTTCACCTCACACCTGACGTGAATGGGCTCATTAAGTGAAACAAAGGCCGGGGGTGCATGTAACAGCTCCACCCCTGGCAGCTCCTCCTGCACCCACTAAGTGGGTCGTTGAGGGCGGTCCACCTGGTGGATACTAAAAGTTACTTTACTCTGGAAGCTGTCTAGCTGTTTATTTATGGTTTCTGCTTTGGGGCAGTTTAATGGTCAGTGAAATGCTATGTGGTCAAACAGAAGCATCCACGGATCTCTTCTCATTAAGTGATTAATGCTGTTTGGAGCAAGCGAATGAATAAAAATGATGTGAGGCTGTATCAAATCTGACAATAACAACAAACAACAAAGTCTACACAACTTTATTGCACAGATACATGCACAGCTGCACAAACTACACGCCTAACACAACCGTTTCAAACACAGAGGTATAAAACAACGAAATATGAATCTGAGGCCCACCGAAAAACCTCACGATCGAGTGGAAAACTAAATGTATATCTGAAGTATATCCTAATGAGATCCTGCTCAGCAAAACATCCTCATGGTGTCATAAAAGTAGACTGAGAAAATGACAAAACTGCAAAATATTCACTGTAATGTAAGATTATGGACACACAGGAACATAAATTAAACCTAAATGTGTAAATTAAATGCAAAACTTCTGTTATTTTGCATCAATTCTGTGGTAAATAATCTGGATAAAATGAAAACAATCGGACAACAAAGCACTCGAGCCTGTAATTGAATTCAGACTTTCTTATTAACCTTTAAACAGAAAGAGGATGACTCACAAAGAATCATTTATAACAACAACAACAACCTCCTTGCACTCAGCTGGAGAACAGTGGAGAGAACCCCAGAATAAGGGCGTGGAGTCTTAATGCTGAGCCTAATACTGCATCAGAGAGCATACGGGGGGGTGGGGGGGACGTTACTGAGAGCTGAGAGCTGCCTGAGCCACTCAAAATAAAGCACATTCAAATGAAAAATAAAGTTGGAGGTGGAGTTCCAGCATGATCGATGACCTAACATGATGCTTGCTAGGATTAGTTCCAGGCTGGGATCATGCTGAGGCATCCTCCGCTCCTGGTACTACTTCCTACTACACGCTTCCTACAACACATGTAATCCAGCTACTTAGTCTCACGTTTCCAGGTATTTTTGGCAAAGTGGTATTGTTCCTTTTCGGACACGCACTTGATCTCGTTTTTAACTTCATAGCCCTGCACCACTGTTAAACCCCACACTGCTCCTCGACACTGTCACACTACTGTACAGCTTTCTCCTGCTGCTCATGACCCTTCTGTGTTTTCCTCTTGCTCGATCATTTTAATTCTGCAGGTTTTTTCCCCACTGTAGGGCCTTGTGCCTACAGGGTCTCTCTTCAGGTGTGGTCCCTACAGATGTTAAACATGCAGTAGTCCTGTAGAAAACCTGTGCTTGACAGTTCTTAATCATTACATCACTGCCTTCTTTCTACAATTCAACAATGTGATGACGTCTATACAGCACCAAATCAGTCCTTAGCCATTGACTCTGGAGACTTAACTGCTGCGTTTGACACGGTGGATCATTTACTCTCCTGATAATTCACGCCTTCGTCACCACCATTAAATAACTGTAATGCACTTTCTGTGGGGGTCAGTGCCTCCTCAGCTTCAGAGGGTTCAAAATGCTGCTGCACATCAACACACCAAAGTATGAGCACCTATTTTATCCTCACGCTACCGGTTGGCCGTACACTGTAGGATTCATTTTAACATTGTTTTATTTGCCTTTAGGGCTCTTAATGGTCTTGCCCCTCCCTACCTCTCCAAGCCAGTACAGTCTTACATACCTGTTATGGTTTTCTCAGGTCAACCGGTCAGCTAAGTGAAAGCTTAGAGGCGACCGCGCTCCTACACTGTGGAGCAAACTCCTTGCATATCACACAGGCTGCGTCTGTTTTTGTTAGAAAAATGATTGTATGTTACTACTGTACTTTAACATGTATCATGTTCATATTGTAGTTGGAATAAGTAGATGCTTCCTCCTCATGTAGCGTTATTAGGAGAATGAGGTCTTGATAAACCAATTAACCACTCACGTTGTAAAGCCATAATGTATGTCTTGGTTATTCTGTAGGATGCAGCTGTGTCTTGGGGTGATTAGAGCGGAACAGAGCAGCGCTCTATTATCTATTTAACCCTCTAATGACCATGAGGAAATGGTCATAAATAATTATCTAGTGAGTAATCAACTTATCTCGCTTCTTAATATTGTTTCCTCACTACTGCCTATAAAAGACTTGTGATCTCAGTCAGAATCAGGCAACCCTGCTCTGAAGCTGTGTGCTCGGGCAGACCTGTCTCCTTCCTGCAAGAAAATAAATACGCTATAGAGCTGAAGTCTTTGGCAAGAAAATTCTATTAACAGTTTTGAAATCACTTCTGAAAAACCATCTAATCACCTTTGCTTTCGACGCCCTGACATAATTGGAAACCTCTGAATCGGCAGTTTCAAAAGTCCATTTTGTGGTTAGATTACACTTGCAGTCTTCATCAAAAGAATAAGCCAAATGAAAGTATCTCCAAGTCACACAGAGATTGGTATCTGGGCGACCACCAGCTTCACTTAGCTCACTGAGTCCAGTGAGTTTCTTATAACAAAACCATTTCAGCTGTATGTCTAAGTGAGACTTCAGCTATGCAAATGCAAACCTGAGACAAGTTTGCATACAGTTCACTGAAACCGACAGATAATGACCCGAGCTTTTGTTTCTATAATCACAACGATTAGCAACTGAGTTTGAGGTATCTTATTTCATGTAATGGAGTCTTATTTCATATAAAATGAACGTGAATAAGCACACTGGACAATCTAAAGCATCTACGAGCCAACTATTTCGTTCAGGGGTTGGTGGAGACCAAAGCAGAGCAAAAGAAAGGGCAGATTTTAGATTTCTGATTCTGATATGAATACTCACTTTTAAAAACATGTGATCGTTTGTTGTCAAATGTTGTCACTTTGATCAAAAACGCCCAGTACAGAGGTGTGATCAACAACGATGGGTCGGCCTACTTGGAGGAGATGGAGAACCTGTCGGTGTGGTGTAGGTCCAACTGTCTCGGTCTGAATATCATCAAAACTAAAGAGCTGATAGCGGACTACAGCAGGAAGAAGCAGTGCTTTATTTCACGCCTGCAGATCAACAAGTGTTCCAGTGGAGAGGGTGGAGAACATCAAGTACCTACCTGAGCACTTTGGTCACTAGGGCGAGAAAGCAGCTGAGGAGGTTTAAGGTCACTCCAGTGATCAGATGAAGGTGTTTTTTACCTTGTCTTGTGTTGGTATAACTGTGTATGTGATGAATAAACCTCTTAAATCTTTAACCTTGACCTCATCCTTCAGGCTGCCTACACAGCTCTGTGCCACGCTTTCTGCTCCACCGGCAGCATGAAATTAAATATCTACACTGACTCAATGTAAAGTGTGACGGGTTACTGTCAACAGCCCCATGTGCTGATGCTGGAGCATCTCCTGTTAACGTTGATGTTTTTTAGTCAACAATGAAGTCATCCCAGGGTACAAGAAGACAACGTCTTTAATCGAGTCTGAAAAAGCAGGATGTTTTGACGATGACGTCAAGTCAAGCGAGGTGTTGTTCCCTCCTCGTTTACTTAGAGCTGCCTTTATGTGGCCATGATGTCAGTGTAAAATATGTTTCAATACATCTTTTGACAGTTACGTCGCTCTCCCTCTCTCTCTCTCTCTCTCACACACACACACACACACACACTGAAACAAATATTGATCCTTAATTACCTGTAGTCTACTACCACAGGGACGCTACTTCTCTATCTCCTGTGAATTAGAGTGAACTGCTCACAGGAAACACATGGAACAGAGGTGATGTCCACAGTGCTTTTCAATCACAGATGTACAAGAAATCTAAAAACAGAAATCTAAGAAAAACGAGCAGCACAGTGACGTCTTCGCCACCCGTCACCACTTACGTCCCTTTTCTCACCCATGAACTGGCGTATGTGAACATCTGTGGAGTCGGTTTCCTCTAAATGTCCCACACAGTTTCACAGAGCACCTAATGATAGCTGTACTCAAAGTACTGGTTTAACACTGGACATTACAGACGAAGAGAGTTTATTTAAAGCGGGACAACAGAACAGCGTGTGCGTTTTGTCTGTGTCTGCCTGCATACTGGCTGCTGGTCTTACCGGATGAGGTCCAGCAGAGCATCAGCAGAACTCATGATGGGCTTTGCACTGTCCTCCGAGTCCTCTTTCTGGGCCGCGCCGCCCGGGTGGATGATGGACACCATGATAATCCCAACTATCACGGCCACAAACGTGGTCCACAGGTAGTAAGAGACGGTGATCAGGCCGAGTCGACTTGAACACTTGGCATCGAGGGCAGCCAGTCCCGACATCAAACTGGAAGACGCACCATTAGAACCAGTCAGTACAGCGTAGGTAATGACCTATGTTATTATTGTCATCATGTACAGCAACCGCTGCAAATATTACATCACAAGTTGTCTCCTCTTCCTCTCTTGTACATTCAACACTGAATGCATTTAGATGCATTCAGATTTTACGTACAAAAGCCGAATTAGTGGCCTTAATATCAAAACCTGGAGGGCTGTCCTCCAGGTTGTTTAAGGTAAATGACTATTGTTTGATCTGTTGTCTATCAGAGACTCCGACATCAAAATCCAGAAGATGAATCACATTTTTATTTTAGATTTACAAGTGTCATCACGCATTTATAATTCCCACTGTATGCCTTATATATTATGACATTATAAATTCACTTTTCAGTTCTCCTGAAATTCCTCTAGCTGTCCCTCACATCTGTGCCAAACAACCAAAGTGTGAACGAAGGCATAAAGGCACACGGAGCCAGGTCTACATGCCGACTACATGCAGTGCTTCTAAACCAAGCGTGAAACCACATCACACACGTGTCATGTGGTGGTTCTGGATTCAACCTCGTGCCTCTCAGTGCCGTCGTGAGCATTGAAGAAACGTACAGAGCTCCCACTCCTCACAGAGATGAATAGGGAACATGTGCGCAATTAACATTACCATTACCACATCTAGGCTCTTCCAATTATGTGCATCATCTTTTCATCATTCTAGTGACAAAAGGTGAAGAATAACTGCAGCACAATGTGCTCAGGCTATGAGGGCCAGTACCTGGACACAACGAGCGGGAGGATCAGCATCTTCAGCATCCTCATCAGCAGCTCCCCAGGAAACTGAAAGTACTTAACCTCCTGTCAGGAAGAAAGAAGCAGAGGAAAGGATGGTAACAGGTCATTGGAAGAAAAGAATTAGACAGCCTGTGAAAAGGAACTTTTAATCTGAAGAATAATGAAGAGAAACGCGGGGCTGTTAGGACGTCTGAAGCTCGCAGGAGCCGAGAATGAGCAGCTGCAGCATCAGGAGCGAAAACTGTATTTTTCTCCATCAGTAAAATTAGAAATAAAAAAAAAGGAAAAAGCTTGAACCATCTCGTTGAAGAGGCTCCATGTTCCAAAAAGAAGCCACCTCATTGGGGGGACGTGAGACACAAGGGAAATTAGGCACTGAACCACTTCAGCAGAATCTTACATCTTATACTCACATCGTTTCTTTCTGTAGAGACCCCCCCCCCCCCCACACACACACACACACAGTTAACAGCAGTTTCTGATTTGTCAACCTTTAGTTGAGCCCTATTTAGTTAGCACAACGCTCATCTGACCACTTTTTTATAGTAGTTTCTATTTTCCACATTACAGCAATGTGAACAAAAACGCTGTGAATTTCATCCAATTTCTTTTATTGTAAAGAAAACCAGCAGCGTTTCTGGTGTTTTGTTGCAGAACTCGGCCTTCAAGTCGCACTGCAGCTGGTTTATACTCGTGCACTAAGCAACTGTTGTGGTGCTCATTTGCCTAAACTCTGTGCGTATAAAGATGTCACAGGGAGACATGAACAGCCTTGACTGGTCAGTGTGGGCTTCTCCCTGCAGATTTGATCTACGGTAATGTACGACACATCTAAGGAGCCTGGAAACAACAACGTGACAAAAACTGGCCTGGTAGCTCTATGGGTTAAGCGTCAGACTGGGCTGCAGAAGGTTGTGGGTTCGAACCCCGTCTGACTCCTAATCCATTCCCTACCAGGTGTGTTCATGAGCCAGACACCCAGCGCTAGCTCCTTGTTGGATAATAGCATCTGCCAAGCAACACAAAGTAAAAAAACTGATATGATGTTAGTACTGAAGGCGTGGGAGTAGTGTGACATGTGACATCAACTGTCTGCGTTCAGAAGACGTTGGTTGCATTCAGAGGCAGCAGATTCCTGCTCAGTAAAGCTGCCGGTACAAAACTAGATTGAAAGTGCAAATACAGCCTCATGACACCTGACATCACTCTGGCGTCGGTGACGAAGGGAGCGAGTGGTTACAGTAGACTGCAGATATAACTTGTTTGCCGAGTCTCACACTGCTCATATCACGTATGTGATTTAGACAACATATTGATTCATGCAGTTGACCTAAAAAAACAAGAGGAGCGAGCAAGAGCGATGAGTGGCCTTGCAGCATGGGGTACTTATCCCAAGCTTTGGGAACCAAGACAAAGGTAATGTCTGTTCGCATTTACATGAGTAATTAGTCAAACAAACATTCAGTATTTATTTTCATCTGATCTCTCTCGACTGCTCTGACTCCGTCCAGCTTTGCCTCTTAAGACGAATACGTTTGTGGTAATCAGAACAACTAATTACTACTAATTTATCAAGCAGCTCAAACTGCTCTGAATGAATAAATGAGTCATTGGTGCAGCATCTTCAAAACATGACTAAACTAAATCCCTTTCAGAATAAAATGACAAAGATGCTGTGTGGAAGGAAAAGTTAATCAGTGGACACTAACGAGCAGAGCAAACTGTTGTTTAGTGCAGCCACAGGCTCTGTTGCTCCACGTGCTGTTTCTGAGACTTGTGCAGGTGGAAGTAATCGTTTTTGGCAAGTGACAGATCCTATCACTGCCAAATGAGGCAGAAAAGAAGGTCACAGCAGGTAAATCACACGAGTAAAGAACAGCAGAGCAGTCGCATGCAAACCGCCGGGTCCGCATCTCCACAGCAACAGTTTTGGGTGATAGTTTGGCAAACGCTCGCAGATCTCACAGGTTTTTCTGCTATTTGTTTCCGTGTCTGATGAGCTTACCCCTGGCCTCTGTCCAGAGCAGCAGTGGACAGCTGTTTCTGTTTCCACCCCCCACCCCACCCCCACCGGCAATCTCCACTGTGTCCAAATGAGCCTGGCAGAGTGTCAAGAGTTTAAAAAAGCTTCTTTTCTCCCAAGTTATGGCTGTGGCCACGGTGCGCTTTATGGGAGTCAGCGTTTGATAATCCTGCACTTTAAAGTGTAAATGTCCGGCAGCATTTTGTGGTGAGACTACGAGAGTTTAGCGCTCGATGTGAGCTACGACACACACACTGCCACCGTGTGAACAGATTAGAACAAAGGTGCGCGTGGGCTCATGTTCATGCTGATTTATCCGTGTAATTCAACCCTGACTGATGATTAAAAAGCTCAGTCGTTCATTGTTCTGTGTCAGAAATAGCTGGTAGACTGGGATGCAGAAAGTTGGAGGATCGAATCCCAGCCCAGACTGCCAGGTGTGTCTTTGAGCAAGACACTCAACGCTAGCTCCTTGTAGGTTAGATTCCACAGCACACGTGCATGTTTGCGAACAAGAAAAATCATTTAGTGTCACTATGAAGAGCCTGGTATCTCGATGGGTTAAGCGTCAGACAGGGATGCAGAAGGTTGCAGGTTTGATACTCGGTCTGACTCCTAGTCCAGCCCCTACCAGGTGTGTCCTTGAGCCAGACACGCAGCGCTAGCTCCTAGTAAAGATCACACACACACGCCCGTCCTGTGACTCCCGTTTGTTTTCAAAGGTAAGGAACAACAACATCTTCTCCTAAGCTCAACCGTGTTAGTGTGTAGTCCAAACATGAAAATGCTGTACCCAGATTGTTCTAAGCCATATCAACATGTTTGTGACTTCTGGGAATGAGAACAATGATGTTGAATGTTATCTCCATTTGCCTGAAAGTCGACTTAGAGACCAAACATCTTCTGTGTTTCCAGAAATCTCCTTTGTTGTAGACGTAACATAAAAGCGAGCCTGTGGCAAAAACATTGAGCTCGACTGAGTTTAATTGTATATATTTTATTGTTTTAAATATTCTGTTTGTTTCTGGTCGTCCTATTTATCACACACACACACACACACACACACACACACACACACACACACACACACACACACACGTGTAAGATGAGCAGAGCAGAGAATCAACCTCTGCTGGCTGTATGCGAATGCTGATCCTGCTCTTACACAGCAAACTAAGCTCTCTCTGCTTAAAGAGAAAAGCTCTTTAGCTGTCATTATGCACCCGCCTTGCTCAGCAACCTACCCCACCAAATCCACCATCCTCCCCAGCATCCTCACATTTTTTTAGGTTTATTAATCAGCAGATAGATGCAGAAGCTCCCTCGACATGCCATGGCACTTCCATCTCGCTCGCCCCACCTGGAAATTAAGATTTCCTACTGTAAGTGTTGACAGTCTGAATTAATCTGAGGTTTGAATTATTAGGTTTTCTGCCAATGACTTCCTTTGACCTTTAACCTTCACCTTTATCTACTAATCAAGAACCTTAGTGCCTATTAAAAACGATCTGTTGTCTGTCTTCCGTTTGAATATACATTTCTCTAAATGTGCTTACTTGCAGTGGTTATGCCTGTTTTCCTCACATCATCCTACCAATTTACACTGGGATTAAGTTTGGTCATTTGCTGAACATGCTGACGGCTTTAAAGCTTCTGCAGAGTCAGTTTAGCTGTTTTGCTTTGGGTCACGTTAGGGCATTATCAGTCCGAGCCCTGCTGCTCGCTCTTCTCTTCATTCGGCCTCGTTCGGTTTGTGATGGAGAAGCTGTTGACAGTTGTGTGAATATTTTTCAACCACTTCATGAAAATCTTTCCCACTGCCAGAAGCACAGGAACATGCAAAGTTTTCATTTTAGCTCGGACTTTCATTCGGGTTTGTGGTTCACTATGACGTCATTCAGTGCATCACTAACTGGGGCAGGCCAGCTGCCAGTGCTGGCTGGGCCCAGGACAAGACGATTTTAGATGGTAGTGGCAGAAAACTGCTGCATCCGGGTTGCTCACATATGAGCAGGTATTAAAAACGCTAAATATTTTCTTCTTTCGTGTTGATCTCTGATGAGGAAGCGTCGCCCTGCATGCTGCTCTAGTTCCGCTCCGGTGCAGTAAACACAGCTTATAAATATGACATATGATGCTGTAATTCCTGAAGACATTTACCTGAGATTAATTGTTCATGACGCCTGAAGCTCGCAGTCAAACAACTTGTGAGCTGCACGCACGGCTGTTGACATGACAATCAGTGTGTCACACTGACATTTCAGCGAACAATCAGGACGTTTTGGGTCCAGATGAACCACTGAGAGGAAATCTTTAGTTTGTTCTTTTAGCGTTTAAAGTCAGTGACACGTAATGACACTCTCCCACCTCCAGCTCTCATCAGTCGTCACTGAGGATACAGAAATAACTGGGCACATTTAAACCTACTTTAAGTATATAAAGCAGAATTAAACCAATTTAGCTGGTTTGTGTGTTTGTATGGCACATTGGAAATAGAGCAGCAGTCTGAAATTAATATTTATAATAAAAATAAAATTATTTGCAGGCCAAATGAAATGGCGTTGGAGGGGTGTGGATTTGTCCGCACGCCTTGAGTTTGACACATAGGCTTTAGAATGACTTTCTTATCCAGCTTCACTTGTTCCAGCTTCATCATCATCATCATCTGGTTTCAAATAGTTTTTAATAAAGTCATCTCTTTTTGTTTCTGTGCACACGACCAGACATTTTGACCATTTACTGAGAGTCAAAGGTTGCTCCATGAGGCCAAACTCTTTCTGTGTAGAGGTAGGGGTGTTATTCCATATTATGGAATTTGTTGGGCTAAAGGGCCCAGTTCTGAGGCATCATTCAGTCCAAAGGTTCAACCACCAAAAAACAAAATCCACACGTTAATGAATTATGTACAAATTCTAAATCATAAGCAACAAAAGGTCTAAAGTTTTAAGGTACACTGGTACCATAGTACCAACCATACTGCAAGTCATTGTAAACTGAGAAGAAATTATTCAAATATGAATAATAATTAATACTTTAACTCGACATGTAGCCAAGGTCATGCACGAGGTAAAATCCTTGAAGCAAACAGGTCCAAAAATCCTCTTCACTGAGGCAGACTAACAAAACAGCCCAAAGTCCAGATAAACCAGCTGAGATTTATTTACAGGAGCAGGCAGCGGGCCACTTCCAGACGTTCAGCCAATCAGGAATGGAAAACGGACACAGAGGGAAACCACAGCACAGCTTAGATGGATCGGGTAACAAGCCGCAGGTGCTAACGATAAGCTGCAAACCAACAGATCAGTGTCCTAAAAATGGGACGTTGGATTCTCAAAAGAGGAAATCGTGACACCACCGACAATGCACTCGATGAGTAGAGTTTGTATGCTCGCTGAAGTCAGCTGTGTCAGACAGATTTACCCTGCTGCCCCACAAGGAACAACGGATATGTGAATGTTGAGTCAGTGCAACTTTCAAGGACGTTCACCATTGTGTTCCAAGCAGAAACCTCCCTCAGTGCAGATCACAGGATAATCACGTTGCTGCGGTCTGACCTCAGATGTTCGCTGTCAACAAGAGCAACAACTACTGAAGAAATAACACTGCAACCTTCACTGTGTAATTAACAAAAGGATTTTAGTTCTGAGGGCTCGACAAAATAAAAGTTCTCCACTGACAGCTCAGCAAACTGCAGAAAGAGGTTTAGTTTTCCATTATTCACTGTTAGTGCTTCATAAGACGAAGTAAATACATGCGTATAAAGCTATGAGTGGATGTATACGGTAAATGCTCTGCACTTATATAGTGCTTCACCCTGCTTCTCATTCACACACACACTCATATCCTGACACATGACCTGACAACCCGGGGGCAACCTGGGGTTCAGTGTCTTTCCCAGGGACCACCAATCTTCTGATTGGCAGGCGACTGCACCACCCCCTGAGCCACAGCCTCCCGATGTGTGGCGCCCATTACACTTCTCCTTCTGTTGGTTTAAAGGAATAATAACAATAATCCAGAGCATTGCAGTCAGCAGTACCGACATCTGCTCTGAATGAAACTTTGTCGATTATTTGTGGCAGATTATGGAGGCATGATGATGATGATGACGATGATGAGGGAGCGTGGCCTGTCACTGGAGTGCTACCCTGCAGCGCCAACCCTTTGTCTTCTCCGCCTTTATCCCCTTTTAGAAAAAGTACAATGTGTGCACAGGGTAATTTCAGTGAGCAGGCGGAGGTAGAGCGGTCACCTGCCAATCATAGAACCGCTGCATTGCTTCCAGCTCCTCCAATCATCAAGTTGCCCCCGGTGTGTCGGGTCAGCAGCACAGCAGCTCTGCCGTGTGTGTGCTTGGTGGTGCATGAGGCAAATCAAACTGTATTTCACATGTCAAACCTCTGCTTCTAACAAATTGAATCATATGTAGTACTTCGTGAGAATACTAAGTAAACCAAAGTTCAGCCACGTTTCGCTGGAAAACAAGAAGAAACATTCAAAGATATTTTGTTGATGGCTTCAAAGAATCTGAAAACATCAAACCCCCCAAAAATGTTGCAACAGCATTAGTGCTTTTAGAGCAGCTACCGTGGAGGTTGCTAGGTTTTCTAATCAAGTTCACATCTTCATAAAGAGACCAAACAAATATCATCTGGAAGCCGAAAAACAAAATTGATGTGATTTTCTGTGGAAAACTGTTTCCTGTGATTCTCTCCTTCAAGTTAGAATTTGCTTTCCACTCATAGAGTTGTTGTTTTTCTTTAGGCTGTAGCAGTACGAACGTTCACGAGCAGGATTTTTTAAACATCATGTATGAGATGTGGTGGCCTGGTGGCTCAGTGGGTTAGGCGTCAGACTGAAATGTCAAAGATTGCAGGTCCAAAACCCTGTCTGACTCCTAGTCTATCGCCCACCAGGTGTGTCCCTGACACCCTGTAAGTCTCTTTGAAAGCATCTGCCAAGCGAAGCGGAGTAAAGAGATCATGTATTATTCCACTCGTTTGAGGACAATGAAGTCAGAATCCTAGACCAGGAAACTGATTGGTTTAAACGAGGTGTGAAGGAAGCAGTTTGCTGCAAGATTAAACGACCCTTGTTAAACAGGCATAATCTATCACCCTACTTATGTCAACGTTACCCAGGAAGTTCCACAGTAGTTCACACTCTGGCTCAGGTGGTCACATTAACATATGTGAAAGCCAGAGGGGAGGACGACCCACAGGTGACCACCAGTCACCAACCCGAGGATTCTACAGGGTTTATAAACCTGCTGCTGACACCGGTCAGTCAGACTGGAGAAAGCCCTCTGGAAAGGAAGGTGAAATGACGTCAGGAAACCAAACAGTTGCTTTGGCTCAAACCTTTTTGAGATAACCATGATCTGCCCCCCTCCTGTATGTTAACAGAACAAGTATAAATATAATGTACTTCAGCCCTACCCTGAACCCTGAGAGGCATCATTGTATTGTTTCTTAAACTTGTCTGATCTACATGGACACGTCCAACTAAGGAGCTGATATGATCCACAGCAGCTAACCTACAATGAGTCTTTGAACACTGTTGCATCGTGTCCACACACCTGATGTGCACAGCTGTCTGTGAGGTCGTCGTTTGGGACATAAACATGTTGCCCTGGTTCAACCTAATGTGAACGTGTTGTGTGGTTTTGGAAAACACCATTAACAAGTGTTACACCCAGGTTTCGGGTCCTGGGACACTTTGACGAGTTGAACCACCAACCACAGTCTGTTGCCGCCTTAAATATGACGTGAGTAGCAGTGACATCATTTGACAGTGAGATGTTCACACTGATGTCAGACAGTATTGAATTGTTCAGAAATAAATCTCCCTATTGCTGCCTGGGCTTTGTTTGTCTTGATAGATTCATAATACCACATGAATGCACATGTTTGACAGACCCTGTAATCCAGACTTATGCCATCCCCACGCTTCGACGTGTTCATTCAGGTCAGGAGGTTTTTTAATTAATAGTTATGTTTCATTGCCCATAATCCTTGATACTGTGTACAGTCTAATGTGGCCTTGGAAATAAGGGAAGTATCATCTTTTGTCACAAACACAATCGGACAGATTGCCCGTAACTTCCCCCGTGAGAACTTGACCTTCAAACCCAGAGCGATCCGAGCGCCAACAAACTGCCTGAAAACAGAAAGGTCTGTGGCTTGTGTGTCACACTGACAGGCACTCCTGTTTGGTGTACGGTTAGAAAAAAAAAGCATTTGTCTGATTGGATTGTAATCCCTTATTATTGAGAGTGAAGGAGCCATGCGCTATTTTTAGGTCTATTTGAGGATATGACAGAGCTTTAGTGCGAGGAGGGATAGGAAAGAAAGAGACCGCATTTTGTTTATGAAGCCCCTTCAGAAAGCTGCTCAAGCTGACACCCCCCCCCACACACACACACACACACACACTCACACACACAGAACACTAACAGTTTGTGTTTAGTTCAAAGGTCAGAGGATAAATGTATGACGCTTAAAGCCCCTGCAGCGTTATGAACAGTAACATCAGCGTCCGTGCTTTATGCTTTAGTAGCTTTGTTTGGTGATGTCACATGTTTCTGTTGCTGCAGATTTGCTCTGAGGAAACAAGATGTTTTGGACTCAGATATATCATCTTCATTGTCGTGAGTTTTAAGCTGTGTGTCTTTGCTCTTACAATGAATTACTCTTTACAGTGCACTGAGAACAGATTGCACTTTTTTTTCATTTTTGTTCTTGTTTGAATATTTTAAATGAAATATTGGAGAGTTTCCCTCCTCTGGCCCTCGACCTGATTCCCCACACATGGTTCCAGACTCCTAAACCCTCCTGTTGGCTGCATGATGTCCCAGTGGGTCAGGGGGAGGGGGCAGACTGACCTGCTCTGTGAGGCGACGTGTCCTCAGGAAAAATCCCAAAAGACACCCTATGACCACGGCCAGCACGGACATGATGAGGAGTCCATTCTGTTTGCACACGTTCTTCACCCTCAGCCACACTGCATCCAGAGCCACGGCCATCATGAGTCACCTGTCTGCGTCCTGTGTCTCACTTCCTACCAGCAACCCATAAATGTAGACGACCCAAAGCTTTCAAATCCAGACGGGAGGATCAAACAGATGCTACAGGAGTGAATCGAAAAAATGAAACAGCTCCAGCACTGGATGAGATGCGGTGTAATATCCAACACTACGTGATGCTTTGACGCACCTTCGTGCTCCGCAGCCCTCTCGTTCTCTGGCTGCAGCAATCTGCACTAAGCTAAGAAAATCCCCTCACTTTCCAGGCATCGCCTCCTACTGTGCTCCACCCATCCGCGGCCCTGTGTGCGCTGACCACCACCAGCAGGAGGATAGAACAGCTGGCAATCGCGTCCCTGAGGACTGACAGCGCCAGTGCAGTTCCGGAGCTAGTGTATTAAAACAGGTCTGAGACTGGATTAAAGATCAGGAAACAACCTCACAGGGCTAAAAACAGAGAGATGGAAGTTAGTTTACATGTCTGACTACAGGCGTAAGAATCATTTGTTTGGTTGGAGACAAAATGAATCAACACAACCCAACAGCTATATGACATACGGACAATACAACATGTGCACGCGCAAAGATGCGCAGCCGATTTACATCCAATGGTCCAACATCAAACCATAGGACTCCATGAGTAACGCTGAGAAGCTCAGGATCTAATGAATCGTTTAATGCTCTCACATACACTCTGCTGGTCTCTCCTCCTTGAAAAGGGGTATTTGTGACGTGCCAGTTCCCAACGTGCCAGATCCTCCAGTCCAGCATCTCCAGGAACGGTGGCTGTGCTGGATGACTCCTCGCCCTCATTTAAAATGCACTTGCAGTGCGTTGTGACTGTGCTTCATGTTGAAGCGTGGAAGTAAAGTGTGCAGAAGCGAATGTGTTAGAATGGATGCATTCCTTCTTTTTACCTGGGACTTTTGGTGTTTGTAACGTCACTGTGATGCTGAACATCTTGCTTCCTGTGAGGTCTGTAAATCTCTCTGTGCTGTGCTTTTTCACTCTGCACAGTATGACTGTAATAAATCTGTAGAAACTCTTCTCACAGTCAGTTATGTTTATTTTCCCATCTATTCTTGCTGCTAGCATTGCTGTTATCTCAAATGGAACAGAATCGCAGCACTTATCGTCTGTATTAATAGATAAGCGCTGTTTTCCTTCCAGCCCCACAATTACAGATGATCAGACCTGAGACGGGAAATTAATCTACAGTAATTAACAACGTGCTGAGAGAAACTGCATTGATCGGTCCACTGAGATCCAACACAGACAGTTCACTCCAGTTCATTTCCTCCGATCGTGAGAGTGACAGCAGTGATTTGGCTGTTTAACGTCTCTTCAGTGACAACGAGACTGGTGACGGAGAGAACACTATTTTATGTAAATGTTCCACATTCAGTTTCATGCAGAGGTGGTTTTCAGCTAAATGCAATCGTCGAATCTCACGTTCAACTACGTAGTTTCAATTCTGACCAGGTGTGTTCAGCAGGGAGGGTTCGGGAGTTCTTCAGTTCTTCTTCATTAACGAACAAGCAGAGGGAGGAAGGTGTAGCGGGTTTGCTGTCAAAAAGAGAGCAGTGAGTGAGGACCCAGAGTGCACAGACCGACGTTTGTTAAAAAGGTTATTGGTACCTAGGTATCCTAATACATGTTGAGAGAATGTTTTGTTCGCTTTCTGGTCTCCTCGGTTCCCAAAGATTTACAGTGTTAAAAGATGAGGCCTCCACTTCAAACTGAGAAAAATCAAACATAGGGTTTTACTGATTTCTAAATGAGGCTAGATCACAGTCCCCGAACTCAACACAGTGTAGTTTACGTTGTGTGCATGCATGAGAGCTGTGTGAAGACACATTCCCATTGTGTGTTTGCACAACTTCAGTCCTGCACCGTGCTCAGCCCTAAACAGATTTCACTTTATTTATTTAATTCACCCAGAGAGGAGCATTAATCTTCTGTTTACTCAAAGCATGCATGATTGAGGTCACTTTGTCCTTCCCGCTCTGTCCTCAGGATGAGCCCATGTGTGTGGCAACCAGGTCACACAGATGTAGTTTGTCAATTTAATTCCCCCCTTTTTCAGCGCGTCTCTCCCGTGAGGTTTGGGGCGTACTCTGATTCATTCTTAACTGCAAAAACATAGTTAATGCATTGCATTTCAGCGCCATGTGTCACTTCCCTCCAGCCACACACAAATACGGCCTCGTCTTCGCGTGGAGGAATCATGAATGAAGACCAGTGTCGTGCCCCTCTCTGTGCGGCCCAGCGCAGAGCTGCGTATGTGTGAATAAACTATGTGCCGGGGCAGCGATCACATGTTTTGCCAGACTCTGTGGTCACTAATCCTTCTCTCGTTTGCCAATATTTCCACTCTATCTGGTTTCATCAGGCAGGGATTACACGGGATTAGACAACCTCCCAGAAGCTAACATGCATTCACTCAGTCATTCATTGAAAAAAAACCAAACAAATGCAGTTGTTCACATACCTCTAAATGAGAGGCAACAACACAAATACGACACGTGAGAGTGGTTTTCTTCACAGTATACATGTTTTAATAACACTGCTGTCCTGTGTGGTCTGTGATTATGTAAAACGGTAACAGCAGGACATCCGGCTGTCATCAGGGTGGCAACGATGAGGATGAAGTTGTAGTTCAGCAGGCGATCAGTCCACATGACCCACATCATCCGCGCTCCATGTATGTGCACACGTATGTGTATGTGCACGCTGAGCCCTGCTCCGTGCCAACGCACTCAACTGTTGTCTTTTTCCCCACAAAGTCAGCGGCATTGTGCTCCCGCTAAAGCTTGTTAAACATCTGCTTCAAACAGATGCTCTATGAAGTAAGCTGCACACGGGATGATCACCAGCGCTCCCCGGGCTCGGCGTGAGCGGGTTCTGGTAAATGTGTGATTCTATCTATGGTCAAGTCAGCATTGGAAGCTGAAAGCTGAACAGCAGACAGGAACGACAGGAGATGCATGTACACACAGACTCAGCTCTGAGGCATCAGCAGCAGAGAAGCACACGTCTCTGCTCTGTGACAGCTTCACTGTCATTTCACAGCCCCGTGCCCACATTAAACAACGCAGAACAGAGACTCATCTACGCACCAGGCTGCTGAACTAGAGCAGCGAGGATCAGAGTCAGCGTTCCAGTGGCATCTTGACAAATCTGCGCCTTTCACGTAACACTCGCTGCATGAGCGGCAGCAGGTCAGTGCATTTCTGAATCACTCATACATTCATGCATTGTCTCAAAAATCTTTATTGGTGTGGCGCCAAATCATACCAACTGTCATCTCGTCTCTGTCATGGCAAATATGGATAATAAATGGGTCAGAGGTAAAAGGGTTAAAACATTTAGTCTTTTCTTCTATGTATTTTATTTCATTCAGTCTTACTCCTGGTCTCATTTTTTCCTGTGTTTCTCATAATAAAGTCTTCTTGGGTGTTGTATATTCCTCAGTCCACCGGTGGCTTATTTCTTGTTCATATTGTGTGTGTTTGTGCTGTGCCTTTGATTGCTCTTTCCACTTTTGGCAGATTTAAAATAGCTTTCCTTTCTCTCTGCTTTCCATGTCGACGGAGCCTTTTTACCAAATCATGCATCTGCACAGAAACAACCCAAAGCTCAAACAAACAGTCATCCTTCCCTTGCTGTTTGAATACTTTTGGAGCAGACACATACTGAAAACTAACATTTAAAGTCTTGTTTTTGAATCTATGCTCATTTGGCACAGTGCATCTCAGTGGCCCCGTCTCCTGTCAGCAGACTTCATGGATGATTTCAACCTACCACATCAGATCAGAAATCTTCTCCAGCACTAAAACCGCACATCGTGCATCGATCCACGCCGCTCATGTTGTCAGGATCAGAGCAGGGCTGCAGACATTTTGCCCCTTATGTGTAGTGCCCTCATCAGGCTGATTGGTGTCAGTGCTGACACCAACGTCATGCCCACAGTGAGCCACGGGTTCAGTATCAGCAGCTAAACTCTAACATTAGAGGAATTAGCACAGTGTAACCTACTTGAGCCAGGAACATGCCCGGTGCCGGTCTGAAACATGCAGCGCGATCTGCTGTGGAAAGCCTGAACAGGGAGCAGCTGAAAGAACCCAAATGTTCCCTCTGAGCCTGTTATCACTAAACGTTACCGTTCTGTTTATGTGCAGCACATCCAAACATCACGTCCTGCACTCAGACACTGTAACATGGCCCCTTAGAAAAACAGGGTTGCACACGAAGACATGACAAAAGTTTTATGTCTCTCCCTGCAGTTTTATGACTTCCTCTCACTTTCTGTGATATTATCTGTGGCACCTTCTATCTTGCAAATGCGTCACATTCATTTCTGATGATGTGCACGAACAACACAACAAAACGAAATGACGGTGGCCACACGAGGGCACAATGAGTGACAGCAGCATCGCCAGACTGATGCTGAGAGTCTGTGTCTGGGGCTGCTGCCGTCACTCTCAGCAAGGCCTCCATTGATTTTTAAGTGTTGTTAATCAGTCTTCTGTGATGTGGATGATTTGTTATTGCTCACATAATTTCACGTTACAAATGTACATGTGTGTAGAAAAAGAATGTGTCACAGTTCATTTGTAATTGGCAAACGAGAAGGAGCCCGCCAGACAAGAGAACACGACATCACATTACTGGAGGTGAGCAGACGTCTCTCACGAGGCTCTGCTAAGCTACAGGTTTATTAAAAAGTGACACAAAAATTTAACAAGGTTTTTGTTATTTGAGAAATGTCTTTTTTTGTTTGTACTAAATATGTAGGATGGTGGAAGAAGTATCATCCACTATTACCGCTTTCTGTGTCTGTAGATGCAGTGGAGCAGCTTCAAATGACTTTCGATGCAGCGTGATGAACCTGTCGCCAGTCTGCTGTGACTCCGCTCATCCGGCTGGCGTCTTTTCCACAATAGAAGAGAGGAGCTTCAGGATGTGGCTGCTGTGCAGAGTATGGCACTACACTGCTTCCACTCGTTGTCAGAGACGTTGGATGCCGCGCAGGTGCACTTTCCTTTCTGAATGTAGAGGACTATTGGGAGCTTTTGTGAAGCACGTGTTGTGTGTATGATAAAAAACCACAATCCTCAGAGCTCACAGTTAAATTCAGACTCTGTTGTTTTCAGAAGTGCATCCGCTTCGGCTCTTCACCCTCAGTGGAAACAGGAGAATCATTATTGATTTCTGTCCGGGACTAAAGTGGAGCAGCTACTTTGCTTGGCATTCAAAGTCTGACTGCAGCATCTAGCAGACGGTCCTCACCAGACCCTCAATCAATAACCCGTACAGAAGCACCCTGTAATCAAACAATCTCTGAAGACATGCTGGAGTGACCCAGAGCGTGGAAGCAAATGGAAATGACCCAAGTGAAGAAGGTTTTTCCTCCAGTAACAGGCTTTTCTCCTTCCTGGATACACCAACACTGACTGCAGTCTCTCTGCTGTGTCTCTTTAGTAAACAGCGAGTGCTGACATCTCTTTTGATTGGAGAGTGAAGAACTAAGAACTTCATATGAAACTGAGTCACGGCGCTGCAGACCTACGGGCAAAGACTCCACGTTCATATGTGCCTGTCCTCTGTGATCCGATTTCCTTACACTCACATACGCAGCAGAGATGCTAGTTTCAAACATTACATGCCGTGGTTCCCACGATGCAATAATGTCTTTCAGGACACCTCTTGATTCAAACAATCTCACTTTATGGTCCATGCAGTCTTCCTCAGCTCCAATACAGCACTGCCTGTCCAAGTGGGAGTTGAAAAGTCATCTGGCACGGGTGCTGGAGCCTATCCCAGCTGTCACTGGGAAAAAGGCAGGGTGGACCATGGATGTCTATCACAGGGTTTTCCTTGCAGAGCGGACACACATACTCACATCCTGCACAGCCCGTTCCACCTACAGGCGATGTAGAGTCACCAAGTCACCTGAACACACTTTGGTTACGGTTGGAGGACACCACTGATATGTTTACAGTAACCACCCTTTACTGTGCGTTAGTCAACGTATTGCACAATCAGTGTTTGCAGCTACACTGCACACGTCATCGTCGTTGTGAGCACATTTGCATGGAAACATTTTTAACTGACAGGGCTCCCATTAGCATAGGAGATAATTACCAGCATTTAAAGTTCCGCTCCCCCCTAATAAATAAACTTAGACTGTTTGTACTGTACTCTACGCTTATGTACAATCAAACAGCCGCTGCTCAGCATCGTGAAGAGGTTTTAATTAGCTTAACTGAAAATGAATCTCATTATTTACTCATTGTTATCTTTGCTGTATGTTACCATTGTGATGTCTAAACCTTGTTTGGTCTCATTAACTCCTGATTAACTGAATCAAGTTGGTTACCGGAGTAAATTTGTACAGAACTATTCGAAACTAGGAACATAAACAGAACATGAAGTAGAAAATGTGTAGTCTCAGTGAAAATGTAAAAAATGCAGCACAGTTGGGAACATTCAGTATTTGTTTCCTTTTTTTCTCTCTCTTTTTTGGGGGAATGATGAGAGCAAACAAAATAAAATATTTATTTCATTAAAACATTTTCTTTTTGAATGTGAGCGTTGATGTAGGGATCGCCTCACAGCTAGAAGGACCCGGGGTCGATGCTGATTGCTGATTGACATTTTATTATAAAAGGTATATTACTGAACAAAAGCGTGGCCTGATGTGAGCAGAGCACTGCTGGTGCTGGTGCTGGTGTAGTTCTTAGTCCCTCAGACCTCCACTGGTACCGTAACCAGGCTGCAGTGCGCGGTGTTCATTCAAAGAGCAGGTGGAATGTAAAACAGATGAAAGAGAGAGGAAATAGAGGAAGAGGAGAAAAACTAGATGATAAAGCTAAGTTCCCTCAACATAAGAAAGTTACGCCTTTTATAGCTGTTTGTGTAATTCTGAGCTTTAAAATAGCTTTTTACCATTTTTTGTTGGTTTAGTTAGTTACCGGTCTATGACTTCCAGTGTCCCAGTTAATACAATATCACGAGGAAATCAGACCAAAGCAACACAGCTGAGTTTATTTCAGATTAAAAAGCGTAAATGGGTGAAAACGTGTCACGTAAACAGCACTGATGCAACTGTGAGGTTTTATGTGCTGCATTACGTAAAAACACATACGGTGGGTGTGTGAGGAGTTTTACTTTAATCTCCAAACAAAGACCAGGAAATCACACATTGTCTTTCAGCTCTCCGGATAAATAAATGCTCTGGTATGTGTGCGACCAGGCTTGGCCGTAGTGTATCTCTCTTTTTTCCCTTTGATCATCAGTGTCTTCATTGACATTTAAAAATGATAATTGTCACAATTATAATTAGTTTGTTTTAACATTCAAATCTTTTTCTGAGAGGCCGACGGGAATCATCAAAAAAGTTTAGACATCACATATTCAGATTTATTAAATAATAAACCTAATTGTTAAATGTCCTAAGACAAAAATATAAAACAAATCGATTTGAATCTTTGCTCATTTCTTTCGCCTGATGTCTTAGAAATCTTTGATTTGCTTTCTGAAGTTTGTAAGTTTACACTCCTGCTTTGTTATCGTTGTTGTTTGTTTACACCTCTCTCCTGGTAAATGTGACTTCATTCATCACACATATTTATGACATAAAGTAACCTGGAACATTACAACAGATCATTAAAGGGCTTTAGGTCCTTGGGCCTCCAAAGACCTAGAAACGGCCCTGCTCCTGACTTATTACTGACTTTCATTCTGTTTTGTGAACATGCTGCATGACATCTGTGGAGAGAGAGAGAGAGAGAGAGAGAGAGAGAGAGAGAGAGAGAGGGAGGCGGGTGCGCTCGTCTCGTCTCGGCGGTGCAGCTCCTGCAGCACTTTGGGAGCAGAGGATGTGAAGTTGCGCTGCGGGGAGATGGGCGGACGGGGAGCGGCTCTGTGTGCGCCACTCCGCTGCGTGTGCGGCCAGCTGCTCCGGAGATGAGCTCCACGTGTGAAAGTTACTACAGCAGGGAAAACGTGTTCGTGGAGGGGTTCGCGTGTCCGAAGGCGGACAGTGATGCCACGGCGCTTTTCTGCTGCGGCTTCACTGACCTGAAGTACTGCTGCGATGACTCCAACAGCTTCTTCCCCTACGAATACGGATACATGTGGTGGTTAAGGTAAGAGTCGGGATGGTTCCTATGCAGGATCAAAAAGAAATGTTCAGCAGATCACAGACTCAACAGGCTGCTGGCTCCAGCAGGTTCCCAACCTGTGGATGGCATCCTGCAGACCCTCAGAGGTGAGGGGTAATTAGGGAGAACACTAATGACCTTCCAAAAATATTTGGGAATCAATATTTGCAGAGCATGAGGAGAAATGGAAAATGTTACGTCCTCTGAAATGTCAGGCTGCCTGCGAAGTTCCACACAGACAGATTTGTGTTTGAGTTGTGTCTGATGTAGTGGAAAAAGTATTTATCTTCATTACATGTTATTATGTGTAATAAGAAAAGCCCTGAACGAGGCACAGAGAAAGCATCCACGCACTAATGATGAGAGGTCGTCATGACTGTGGCGTGCTGCGTCAGCCCCGAGGCAACAACGGCCTCCATAGTAAACATAGATTAAACTCTGAGAATGCTGAGTGTGTGGAGAGTGGAGCAGTAATCCTATATGTCTTCACGTTTCTTTCCCTTTTCCCGGTCAGTTACAGGATTTATGGGACACGCTGTTATATAAAATGCACTGTGAACATTGTTCTAATTACAGTAACACACTGTCATCTGCCAGATGGGACCAGTCACTTTATTGTTTGTTATGCTCCTCACCTGGCGTTTGAGCATCTGGAATATTTTGGTGCTGCTGGAGGGCGTCGTAGTCACAAGCTCACTGATCAATTCTCCGTAAATTCCTTGAAAGATACAACGGACAGACTCATTGTGTCTCATCGATGAAGATTAGCATCTCTATTTTCATATCGGGGACCTGTGCAGCGAGCAATTAAAGCCTCTTTTTAGGAAGAAGACAGCAGCCTCAGAAACAAGGCATTGTGGATCGTATTATTAACAATAACAATGACTAGCTGAAGAGTGGGGCGAGCGAGGAGAGGGAGAGCTGTTCTCTGCATGTGCAGCTGCAGCAGCACCAGTGGGTTTGCTCTTAGGTAGTAAAATTAATATATGAAGCTATTTGAAACTAGTGTTAGACCTTCAGTGGGAATGTGTTTTATATCCCACGCCTGTTGACAATGCATTTTAATCAACAGAATTATTCCCCTTCCAACACACAATACACTCAGTGTCTGTGTCTCTGTCCTATAGTCTTGGAGCTCTTGTGGGTCTCTCTGTAGCAGCTGTTGTTCTCCTGGCCTTCATCGTCACTCTGTGTGTCCTCTGCTATCTGTTCATCACCACCAAACCCAGAGGTCTGGACAACGGGCTGCCTCTCCGGGCACCAGGTACTGACCGCCGGTCCTTCTCTCTGAACTCTGACAACACAGGTAAAATGGCCTGAAACAACATTTACCTTCATTTACTACATCAAGCCAAAGAAGGACAAAGATCCATAAAGGCTGAAACAAAACACAGAACAAGGTTTAAAGTGCTCTTGTTTCATTTTGGGAGACAGGTGAAGACAGGCGAAGACACAGGTGAGTTAGTGTCCACTCTCTATTGTAGGTCGAAGCAAATGGACGCAAAGGTGTCTCGTCAAGGAGGAAAGGTTGGAGAAAGGGAGACAGGAATTTTCAACACATCATCTTCAGCTCTTCTTTTAGGAGCAGTGAAGGCAGAGTTCAAACAGACAGCAAGAGAACAGACGGAGACAGATGGCAGAAGAAGTCCTAATAAAGTGTCAGAAAACATCCATGTAGGAACACATAGAAACAATGTGCTGTGATCCCCCGGAGGACACCAACAACATGAACAGCATCAGACTGACTGACTACGACACGATTCGCTCAGTTTGAGTCGCCATTGTTTGTGGAGCACGGTGTGGCTGAAGGGAATTGGCTCCGACTCTATCAGCAGATATCAAATATTAAAGGCCTCGGAGACAGATCAGAAGAACTTGATTAGATTCTCTAATAATAATAATGTCTGTGAAGATTCTCCCGAACCCAGAACTGCCTCCTGGGTCTCAGAGCTGAGACAGAGGGAAACTGATTATTCTGTCCATACACAAGTAACTTAATCTTTCTCATAGACAATAATGCATCGAACAACTTCAGAAAGTTCAGACGTGTCTATTGTTCAAGTAAAAAACACCCAAAGCAGTTAGAAGAAGCATTTTTTCATTGTATTTTCTGCCCTCTAGGTTCTACCTCGAGTCCACAAGGACCAGGGCCGAGTCATGGCAGCGCCCCTGCTGGCCCTCACGGCCTCAGGAAGCACTTCCTGAGAGGCAAGCTGGATTGTGACAACCAGCCCCCGGACCCTGACCACCTGTTTCAGCGGTGTTTCATGGCTACGGTGACAGCTGTCAGGGTCGAGGGTCCTGCGTAGAGCTGCTTTCACTTTAGTTCTGACATGTTAAGCACCAGCCTGTTCATCCATATACTACAGCCTTCCTCCTCAGAAGGCTGCTCCTTGTGCTGAATTTGCATTTGCACACGATCATCCCGATTCTCAATCACAATTCAAATATATTCATAAAGAAAAACTGTAGCAGAAAAGTAGGAGTTATGCAAACATGGTCCTGATTGTGGTTGCAAACCTGCACCAGGAAATTATGTTTTTATTACTGCTGAATCACGGGTGATGAATACAGATTAGTTGAAATGAAGAGTCTGTAATTGGTCTTAGAAAGAGGAGATGAGCTGAGTTCTAATTTATTTATCAGAGAAATTTCCCCAAAGTCCAACGTTGTTTTCACATTTTATATTTCTATAAAATGGAAGAGGAAAAAAAAAAACAATGATGCAGAATTCATCAACATGTTTTCCAAATTAAAGCCACAGAGAAGTAACCTCAGCACCCTTTATGAATGTTAAGTAACCATTAACATCATGTTCCAGCGATCTCTCTCTGGCTGCGTGCAAATCTCCGAGGGCCCCAGAGTTTACCGGCACTTCATTTCTTTTAACCTGTCGGCCCCGGGCTCTGTGAGGGAGGAGCCCAGCCATCGATGGCAGTTTGAGATTGTTGGACGTATATGTCCTGCCCGTGGTCTTGGGGATTGATGCTTTGAAGAGAAAATCTACATTACAAACGAACAGCATAGAGAACGTGGGCGTTTATCGCGACTGGGGCTGGAGATCATCACAGCGTCAAACAAATGTGGGTTGTGCAGTGTTTGTAATGTAATACATGAAGGGCTGGGCTAAAAGCTGAGCTATGCTTCTGTGTGCCGCGCGTTCATTTGCACATGCTGTTTTCTGGCCTCCTGACATCATGATGTTGACCGGTCACATGCGTAAATCTGCCTTGATCTTTGAACTTGATCTCCAGAAGTTGCATATTGTAGCTTTCAGCTGGAAACACTTTGTGATCTCACGTGTCTTTGTCTGGAAAGTGAGCTGTAACTGTATCTCTGTGTTTGTGTGCTCGCGTTTTTGAACACTTTGTGTTTTGATGGGTTTTCACGTTGTGCCGTGACCGATCAGTGCATCTTAAAGAAAATTTATCTCGTCTTTATGACCTCATCTTTATTATCACTGTATTTTTAACGTGTTTGGCAGCTCAAGTGCCTCCTACTGATGTGTGTGTGTGTTTTTAAAGTTAATAAAGCTATGACTACACGTGTGAGTCTGCTGCGTCTTGCTTTGATGCTTAACTTTGATCCTGCTGCATCTGGTGCCTTTAAATTAGACCTTCGCTCCCATCGTGAGGAAGATATCTTGAAGATGCAAATCATATGAAAACTTTGTGGTTTAAAGCAGGTTGATGGGCTCTGAGCTCCGTCTTTGAACATGTTAAGCTGTAATGAAAGTTCAGCGAGGTGAAGGAGTCTGCTTGACTCTGTGCCAGCCCTGTTCTCCCTGTTGGACTCTTTTGTCAGAACTCTGGGAAAGCCTGCTTCTTGTCATAATTTCTAACAAACCCTCGTACTAGTTCTCTAACCCTTCCAGTCTGGTGGAACTGAATAACATTGCTGTTCAAATGCCATTGGAGATCACAAAAGAAGTATTTTATATTCTGTAACTTGCATTGTGAAGATGCTACAAGTAAAAATATGTTAAGAATATAATACTATATATCAAATATAATAGGAACAAAGGCAAACAAAAGACCAAATGCTTCTCACACAATATTTTAGCTTTATTACTAGTATGTGCTTGCAGAACAAAACACAAACACCACCTGTGGTTTCATGTTGTGGTAGACGGGGTTCAGCACAGGAAAAATGTCCTACCACAAACATTGTGTGTCCCTGTCCTCTCATAAGACCTACAGAAACATTTGCAGAAAGAGAGTCCCGTAGCATCTCTTTGGCACCTGATACTAAAAATCCAGTTGCTGTCTCTGTACAAGATTTACATAACTCTGGATCAGAACTGTTAGAACATAGAAAAAAATAGAATAAAATAGAATAGAATAGATTACAATCAACCTTTATTGTCCCACAAAGGAGAGATTTGGGGGTTACCGAGCTCTTATAGCTAAAGGAAGGTAGAAGAACAAAAAACAGTATGTTCAGATATGTCAAACAGGTGATGAGTAAAATAACTGTGTTAAACTAGAGTCTAACAGCTGCTCCGTCCTACACTGTGGGGGTAAAAGTCTACTGCTGAACAAGCTGCTTAGTGCGCGTACAGTCTCGTGCAGGTGGTGGGAGGTGCCGTGATGAATGTCAGCTTAGACAACATCCCCGACCTCTTCGATGATCTTCAGTGGACAGTCCAGGACAGAGCTGGCCCTCTTTACCTGTCCCACCACACGGGCAGATCACAGCATAAAAGACAGCAGGCACTACCACGGAGTCGGAGAAGGTCCCAAAAACAGTTCATCCCAAAGGATCTCGAAGACAACTTAGACCCTTCTTGTAAACCGCGTCAGTAACGGGAGTTCGGTTGGATTTAAAGCCAACATTTTAGATTAGGTTTAGGCACAAATAAACATGGTTAGGTTTTATAAAATACTTCCAAACCAGCTGCTTCAATCCTGTTGCATGATTTGCGTCACCCACAGAGTGAAATTTGTTTAGTTCATACTGTATGACACAGTCCTGAAATCATGGTTTTTACAAATTGCTGCATGATGAACTATAATGTGCCTTTTGAGAAATTCACACCTAAATGGAAAAGGCTTCTAGAGAAAGGTGAGAGGTGAATAATTAGCGGGCTGACAAGAAACGAGTCTTATGTAACTGCACTTATGTATCCAAGAGGTCTTTGGTGTGTTCTGATAAATGTCTTCATCTGTATTTCTCCAGCAGCCAAAGACACATGTTGCGTGGAAAAAAGGTTGAGACTTGTCTATAAGGAGTCATGTAGATGTTAATGCGTAACTGATGCCGACATGCTGGAGGAACAAACACATGCACATATAAGGCACAGGCAGGGACATGACACATTGGCAATGTGCTCTTTTTCTGTCATGGTCAAATAGTGGATTATTTGTACATAACACATTTCTACCCCCCACCAACACACACACATGCACACATCATTTGTATTGTTTTACACATGTTTTAGTCCACATGGTTGTTATGAAATGAGTGTGCATGATCTTCATTCTGCCACACGTACACCATACGGAGTTCTCTATAGACAAAGCGTCAGAAAACACTTTTTCAAAACCTTTCTCACGCTGAATCTCCAGTTTGTAATCTTGCTGTCACACATGTAAAATGTGCACCTCATAGTGCTGGAGTGCAAACAGAGAGAGCAACTCTAATTTCATTTTCAGTTACTGAGTGTCAAAGTTAGAAAATAGAGCGTGACTTAGTGTCCTCACAAGATGTACTGTAGGGGCAGCAGTCTGACACAAGTCAGGGGACGATAGTTCATAGTCTGACAGGACAAAGAAGTAAGATCAACATATACTGAGGAAAACAGGAAAAACGTCCAAAGCAAACATAATGACTCAAGCTCTGGAAGAGAACCATAAACAGCAGGGCCCTTTACTTTTCTATTTGTTGATGCCAAAGTACAGCTAAAGCAAGGTCATTGCTGTTAGACATAGGTGCAGATACAGAGCACTCAGACAGTCATTCTGTGATCCACCTGTCTTACAGTGGGGGAACATATGACTTTAATGCTCTGGCACAGTTAGAGATGAAAAATAGAAAACACACAGCGAAACCTGTAGTGTCTCAGTGGACGTCTTCAGAAGAATCCATAAGAAGGATGAACGTCTTTATGTTTTAGTTCACATGGTTATCACAGAATAAGTGTGCATAACCTTAATTATGTTTGACATTACCTGAAAACCCCAGATCTCCACATCAGTAGATGTAGACTTACTCCATAAGTCAGAACAACATCGAGGGTGTGATTAAAACTGTGAGTGGGTTTATTTTCATGTTGGTTAAATCCAATGGACTCTAACAAAGAATTAAATGCTGAGACAGTAATCAACATCTACATGAATGTTAGTCACCAACTATAATCACTTTATCTGTACTAAGAACTGAATCAGATAGAAAGTCTGAGAATTCAGATAAAAACTTAGTAATAGTAATAATAGTGAGGATCTCAAACGGCTATGTTAAAGTATGGGGTTGAATAATAAGCTTGACTTCGGCTGCTACCTCGACCTGTGCAACTGGGGATTAGATATATAATATGCCGTGGGGGGGCGACTCATTCAGACAAGGATTTGAAACATACTGTACTACTTATATGTTTAAATCCTCCCAAATGACCACAGAAGGAAAGTGTACACATAATGACCAGTTGGGGGCGCTAATACGTCAGCTCCTGGAGATGACTCATTACAGACGAAGAAGAAGCCGGAAGCGGAAGCTCTCCCATGGAAACAAGGGACGCTGAAGCTAATGGAGCTCGGAGGTGATAGCATTGAATAGTTTGATGTTAAATTATTCGAGGTCATGTTGGGCCTCCGTGTGAATATATGGTGCAGCTTTTATTCAATGGAAGCGCTTCATGTAGTTAGCTAACATGGTTTTAGCCTATTGCTAGTTAACCGTAGGCTACTTTTTTCATATCAGTAGCAACCCTGGCTAACCGCCGTTAACATAACGCGTAAACATGAAACATTATATATGAAAGTGAATTAGGAAAGACAAAGTTATTTGGAGTGCACTGGTGCTTCCGTGTTAACATGTGGAAACGAGGCGGTCAAAGCTGCGCTCTGGACCGAGCTCAGGCGCTGCTGTCCGCCCAGAGGAACAGCAGAGGAAGCGGCCTGTCCACACATGGGTCTCCGGCCAAAACGAAGGTAACGGAAGTTACTGTGTATGTAGAATAACACGGAATTAGCAGTTAGTAACACACATTTAATACGGAGTGAAGTGATGTGCTATTATCCCAAAGAGTGGAGTACATAGTTTTCTTTTCTCTGAAAGATGGAAGGATTGGATTTTAGGCATATCCAAATGTCAAATCAGTGAAGAACCTGAATTATTGCGCTGATTAGTTTTATTTATTTCTCTGTAGGATATTGTGGATGGGTCTATCAAACCGAGACCTGCTTCCCAAAACGCTCACCTTCTGTTGTCAGACCTGAGCGACCTGTCTTCATTAAGCTCAGCTCCTGACCATGGAGCTGACACCTCTGACCCCGCTCCTCCTGAGAAGAACCAATCAGCACAGCAGGATTCTAAGGTAAATTACTCTAGAAGATGTTGCTGCTTTAATTGATGCTGTATCATTCTTGTATATAAAACAACAACTTTCAGTTTAAATCATACGGTCTGAGATCAACTTTGTTTTTGTTTTTGCCAGAATCTCAGACCTCAAAGTTCTTTGGGAGGAGAAGGAAGCAGATTTCTGAAGAAGGCTCCACCACCTGTTGCAAACAGCAGCCAGTCACCTGTCAGCAAGAGCCACATGCAGCAGATGCCTGAACCGAGGTACATAGTAGAAAATGTAAGAGAAACTGAGGCACAGGTTTGTCAAATAAAAGTTAATGCTTTGTGTTTTTGTCTTTTTCTCCCCTCAGATATGTGTCATCTTTCCAGCGTGGCTCCCAGGCTGCTGCTTTGAGCAGACTGGCTCACATTGAGAGCCGCTTTCGCAGCCGGAAGCAGCCCCATGGACAGGCTAGACAGGGGCCAGACGCTTCCCATGAACTAACTGCAGATTTGGGAATCTCACCACCACCAGGAGCAGTCACCCAGTCCTCAGAGGTTTCTGTACCAATTTCAGCAGCGTCCAGCAGTGACCAGAGCCTGAAGGGGAAACGTTTCCTCAAGAAAAAAGCAGCTACGAATGTTGACACTAGTAATGCAGCTGCTCCTGCATCTCCAAAGTGTCAGGATGCTAGTGTCAGGTCCCAGCCCAGAGCTGCTGCTGCTGCTGTGCCTTTGGTGGATTTGGACACCAAGTCAGTGAGAGTTGCTCGTGGTGTGAGTCTAGAAAGTGACGAAGAGGACATGAAGAAACTGCTTGGAGCTTCACCGGATTCAACAGACAACAGTTTCTTAAGGCCTGAAAAAATTACTTCCATCAAAAAGACAGACATGGTACGACAGCTCCATCCCCCAATACGTACTCATGACAGGTCATTAAAAGACCTTGTACACGTTGGTATTTCCGGCGTAGAAACATTATTGTCCTGATAGTTTGTGTCTTGTGTGGGGCAGTAAAACCTCCATATTTGAAGATGTTTCTGGTGTAAACATCACTTCCTCTATTCACCTCTGCTTTATTGATTTGATGACTTGGAAACCAACACTGCTTTTTACTTTAACAGATGTTGGGTCAGACAGTGCCCTCCAACCCTCGTCCAGCTGCTGGTCAGCCTGCGTCGTCCAACGCCGCGCGCCCGCGCTCCCCTGCCTCTCACCGCAGTTCTCCTTTTCGATTCACAGGCCAGGCTCAGGCTCACTTCAGCCCTTCTGCACTCTCTCCGTCCCCTTCTCCTCCCTCTGTTTCGCCGTCTTTTCCAAGGAGACGGCGCAGTCCACATCGCTCAGTCTCCGCCATGTCGGGCCGCAGCGAGGTGCTTTCTCTGGAGGAGCTCTTCCCTGTGCAGCCTCCCTCTGAGGCGCTTCATAGTGACACAAGTGTAGTTTCTTCTGAAGGTGAGAGCAGCTGTGATTTAGGGTAAAAATGTCATTTTTTTTGCGTCTCGTGTTAAACAGATGTTTCATAGTCCTTTTGTTTGTTCTATCATGTCTCATTCATGCTTCCTAGATGGACCACCAGGTACATGCGTAGTTCAGTTCAGAGTGTTGTGTTATGTATTTGTGTTCTTAGCATCTGTCACCTCTCTCCTGTTCCCCCTCGACAGGTCCACAATGGACTTTATTAAAATGTAATCACTTATGCAGCTGCCTAGAAAAACATTTCCTTTAGCTTCTAATGACTTTCTTAGGCTCAGTGCATTAGTGGCGATGTTGATGGTTGTGTGGATGTACGCTGTGTGTTGTTGCAGACTTCAAGGTAAAGGTGATGTCACTAGACGACCTCGTGCCCGCAAGCGTTGGATCTACAGAGGGAACTCTAGGAAAACAGGTCGGTAAAGATGTTACTGCATGAAGAACTCTCAGAGTCCAACCTTTACATTAACACTAGTACTGGCAAACAGAACCGTTCTCGGTCGCAGGAGTTTGTTTGTTGCTGCTCCCACACCTGCCATCATCTCCTCCTCACATCACTGCTGCCTGTGTCTGAAGTGGCAGGATTTATATTCCTGTCACGTTTCCATCCTTCGTTGGTCCAGCACTTAAAAATCACAGATGCTTGTTGTTTGGAAGATGCTTTTGGAGTTTGAAGAGTTTCTGAACAAACTCTTTCTATGTTTGTAGAATGGTGCAGACGTGTCTGCTACGTGTCACAGTACGACAAATTTGTGTCACAGGGAGGAATTCAATACAGGATGGTACAGTCTTAGGTTGATAAAACACCAGCTTGTGCTGATCATGCATTTAATGCATCTACCGTTTGTAGATAATGTACATTAACATCTGTAAAATTGCATCTACATCATTATTCCCGTCAGTAGGGATGATGTAGAGATCAGCTAAGACATTTATTCTCTTAAGCATCAATTATGTAGTCCTGTTGATGGATTTGCTTTCAGTGTAGTTCTGACGTTTCCACTTTGTGTCCCGTAACAATGACCACTTCTCACATTTTCCGTCCTGTAGCTTCATAATACATGTCAGTTTTTCCATTTCTTCCATAATTACTGATCCTATGCTCCCTCAGCTCTTGGTAAAAACATTTTACTTGCTAATAACAGTGGTTGTCACCTCTCAGCTCTCTTACGTTATAGCTGAGCATTTGTTGCAGTCTTTTCCATACAAGTCCCCTGATGCATCCAAATGTTTGTGTAATTTAATGTTTTAGCTTCACTGTAGCAGACAATGGAATCCAGTTTGTCTCATGTTCTGCTAGTTATATTAAATATCCTATTTGTATGGATAGAACAGTTTTTTCTTTTTGGATAAACGTGCAGTATGTATATGGAGGTAAAAATGATCAGTGATAGCAGGACTACTATAGAGAAGCTGAAAAGTCGTACATATAATGCTGAGTTTGACTTATTTTCATTTTGCTTTTTGCCGCTGCAGAGAGAAGAACACAACCCACCCCTTACTGGATCCACAGAGAGACACAAAGAGCATCTACGATATAAAGACAGGAAACAACAACAAGAGGAGGAGGAAGAAGTGCTGGACTACCAAAGTGACTTTGAGAGCGAGAGCTGCACAGAGGGAAATTACAGTGCCAGCCAGGTATCAGAGCAGTTGCCGGGAGATGGAGTTGGAGAGGAGGCGGTTTCAGAGGTCAGAGATGGGGCTTCAGTTTCAGACGTGTCTCACGTGAAGACAGAGGACGATTACTTAAACACTTTGTCAGACCTGAGCCGCTCCCGTCTGTCACACCGCAGTGATGCGTCAGAGTCACTCAGCAGAAGCCGGGACTCCAGATCCTCAGCATCACACGGCGGCGAGACGTCATCTCAGCAGAGACGTGCTGCAGCCAGAGGAGTTTTAAAAGAGGCAGCAGTACAGACTCGGCATGAAAGGACGGCTTACACATGGTCAACTGGTTAGTCTGTCCATCCTGATGTTGGTGTTGGGTGGAGGTCATTTAACAACGTAACATCTGACCATGTCTTTTTGTAGGTGGGCCCTACATGACCCCAACATCTGTGGCTGCACATACTCTCAGTGCAGAAACAGTGGAAGGTAAGAAGAATGCAACGTTTTCCTGTGATAATAGAAAATGCTGCTGGTGGTGATTTTAAGAGAAACAGTTCTGTTTAAGGCACAAAGCAGCTCCCCCTGTTGAACAACCTGTGTGGGACACCACTGGTTCCCCCTCATCCGTTTATCATAACTGACTTAGAATGACTTAGATTGGCAGCAACCTCTTATTAAATATGATAGAATTGGAGAATGATTCGCTTGTTTAGGATCCAGTCTCCGTCTTCTTGCTTGGTAGAAAACTTTTTGTTGAAAGTTGATAAACTTTGTCTGTGTGTGTGTGTGTGTGTGTGTGTGTGTGTGCGCATTCCAACCCATCAGCTCTCAGCAGCTACAACCCCGCTGCATTTGTAATCAACGAAATACTGAAACAGCAACTTGCTGCAACGAGACGGTTCATCGAAAGCAGCCGCCACTTTCACACCAGCATGCTGCGGAGCCTGGAACCACCGAACTACAGATACACAAAACTAGAGGACACCAAGGAGGTGAAGCACACTAGTAACACACGCTGACAAAACAGATTGGCATCATGTTTACTACTACTAACATGTGCCAACACTTCTTCTCGTTTCTACAGTACATTCGCAGGCACAGAGTATCCAGGCTGACAGTGCAGGACATGAGCGAACATCACTGCACCACATGAACACGTTTCCTATTATTAAAAAGGTTTCATTCATCATCATTGTTCATAAAACACAAACTGTGACATGCCCAACAGAAAATTATGTGAACAATGTGAACATCTATTGTTAAATGAAGACATTTTTAAGTGAAGTAACAAAATGTTTATTTAAAAAATAATGCGTACAGTATGTTTACGGTCAGACCACATATTTCAGTCTACATCAACACTGACTACATGTTCTAATCAGTAAATGTGCGATTTAACAGAATCAGAGGACAACACGAGGAGGTGACGTGGTGGTTGAAGGCACAAATTCAAGTTGTAGTGCGAATGTTTAGTAGGGGTCGTTGAAGGGGTAATAAGGATGTCCAGCATCCCGGGGAACACGCTTTCCCTCCACCTGTAACATCCAGACCAAAGAGAACACGTCTGTCTCCGTCTCACGCTCTCTACAGTAAACGGTCTAGTTTACGTACTACATGGATAAATTAAAGGCTCCACAGAGATTAAAGTACACCTACACAAACATCCTCACACTGACTGATACACTGGCTCCCACACGCTTTAATCTAGAACATCAAGCTTACCATGTCCCACAGTGACGCAGAGAAAAGCCCACTTACTTCTATCATTGGTACAATGTAGCGCCAGCCTCGCTTCAGTGCCGTAACACTCTTCATTTCCTCTGCTTCAAGTGTAAAGTCAAACACCTGATGACACAAGAAAATATCAGCGTGTTCTGAAGTCAAGAGTCTCACTGAGGACACAAAGCCGTTACTGTACCTCAATGTTCTCCTTGATGCGGGACTGGGTCACGCTCTTTGGGATCGTTACCACTCCTCGCTGTGTCTGCCACCTGCAAACGAAGTACACGGGACAGATTAGTAGAACAGTACACACATTCATGTGTGAAGAGACATCATGACTGTGGCGTCCTGTGTGTTTAGGTGGCTTTGTCTAATGTGAGGCAGCTATTTTATCCCTCAAACCGTGTTGCTGGACAGTGACATCACCTCAGGACAATCTGAGCCGGGCTCTTTTTATATTTCTCAGCAAGGGAGGCGAGCACAGGCTCCTGAAGCAGGACGGGTTCATCTGGATTTTTCCAGGCCCGGTCAGGAGAGCCCAGGGGGCTGTAAGCGGTCATCACCAGGCCCCGGTCCCTGCAGTGGGCCAGCAGTTCTACCTGGGCCAGGTAGGGGTGGCTCTCTACCTGTCCAATGAAAAACAAAATATTCCTGGGTGAGACTCTCACTTTCTGGGTTTGGTGCAATTACACTGAACCTTTTGATTGTACCTGCAGAACAGTTGGCTTGATGCTGGCGACAGACAGTATATCATCAATCTGACGACTGTTGAAGTTGGACAGGCCGATGGATCGGACCAGGCCCTTTTCAACCAGCTTCTCCATGGCAGCCCAGGTCACTTTGTAGTCTATGTCATCATACAGCAGAGTGTTGTCCTCCTTTCTTGGGAAAGTAACATCTCCTTTTCTAGAGGGCACAAAGAGAGCATCAGTTAACAGCTTCATTCCTCAGGATGACACATGACTTGTTACTAGGTCTTGAGGTTAAGCTCACTGGAAGGCGTAGGGCCAGTGGATGAGGTAGAGGTCCAGATACTCCAGTCTCAGTTCCTTGAGGGTCTTCTGGAGGGCCATCTCCACGTCCTCTGGGTGATGCTTGGTGTTCCACAGCTTGGATGTGACGAACACGTCCTCTCGTCTCAGGGACTGCAGCACGCGCGCACACACACACACACACACGTCAGATAAAGCGTTGGGAACTTGGAGCTTCTAATGTAACGTAGTAACTGTGTTTTACCTTGCCGGGGCCGAGTGACTCCTGTAAGGCTTCTCCAATCTCAGCCTCATTGCCATAGATGGCTGCACAGTCAATGTGGCGATAACCAGCCTCCAGCGCCCACATTACTGCTTGTTTCACCTGTGACGGGCGGAAATAGAACAGCTGTTAACAGTCTTGGGATGGTAAACACATCTGCAATACGGGACACCTCCTAATCCGATCAGCTACCAGCTGACAGACAGCAGCATGTGTGTTAGTGTCTGTCAGATTGTATTAAACATAACTACAGTGCTTCTTGTTTTGAACACATCCAACATTCACTTTCTTTTGACTTTTTGTGTTCTCCACCATCTTCTAAAGAATCTTGCCGTGAAGCTTCTATAGTTCCTCCATGTTAAAAAGTTAAACCGAGGACTTTTCATTGGTTAGAAACTGCCATTTGAAACACCTTGTCATATACATGTTCTCAAGGAAGAAGAAGTACCTATAAAATGTCTTAAAGGGGTGAGAGCGATGTAAAAACTGCACCGTTCTGAATTATGAATACAGACCGCTGCCACTAGCTGGTATGAAGATTGTATTTCCTCTCATGCAGGTGCAGAACAAACGTGCTCGTTGGTCGTTTGGTCAGTGCATGCCCGTAATCACTAACTTTGACTTTCTGTGATTTGATGCAGAGCAGGTATTACACTGAAACCTGCCGTGAATTATGCGACACCTGTCAGACTAAACCAAAAAGTCAAGTTGTTGGTCATCTGTAAAAATGTACCACAGTTAGGGAGGAGCTACAAAGAATACTGACACATTTTAATGAGTCTGTCATTGCAAGCAACAATGCAAAAAACTGATTTTTCTAATGCAGCTTTAATGTCTGCCTCTAGGTGAAAGAACGCAGAACTGAACAGGCAGATAAAAAGCTGAATGCCTCATTACATGTCCACTCTACCTTTCCTGGCTCACTCTTCCATGTTCCTAGACCAATCAGGGGCATCTTCCGCCCTGTGTTGAGAACTGCAAAGTCATTCATGCTTCTCAGAAGCACCTTTAAGAGACAAGGAGAGTGTGCGTCAGTCAGTGCAATGAGCATGTTTAAAGCCGCAGTAACAAGAATTACATACAATACACCCATGCGTATTATATTAATATTAAACCATTTAGACTGAACCACAGACAACAACATTTGTTTTTCACTGTTCCACAGACTAGTAGAGAGAAATGCACTCAAGTACAACCTTGATAATAAACATTATGCCTTACTGACTTACATATACAGTGCTACCTAACACAATTCATTTTACAAACAATATATACACTCACTTATCTAGAAATACAGTGTTTGCAGTGGAGTCTACCCAAACACACTTTGTGTAACAGGGAGAGACACTGTATTGCACAATGAGTGTCTGCTGACTGGCACTGCTTAAACAAACACACTTTCTGAAGCAAAGCTCGAACCTATCGTGGTTAAACGTGTGGAAGAGCATTACGTTGTGCACAGAAATGAGCAAACCCTAAAAGGACGCATTGTGACCTGGCTACCCAAGATCAAGAAGGGAAGCTGTGGTGATGTGTATAACTCCTAAAAGTCTGACTTTTTATTCAGGCACAAAATGGTGTAAACTCGTGTCCCCGTCTATGATGCTCCATACTGCAGATGCTACAGGATTAAAAAGACTAAAGACCAAGTTAGTAATCATGTTTTTTTCATGGTTTCATTTCAGCAGAGAGCCACATAAGCGGCCTGAGTAAAGTAAATGAGCCATCTCAAACAAAAGGTGAAAACACATAAGCAGGGAAATCAAATAATCACTCCCCAGTTTGACATCTGTCCTTTAATACAAAGACAAACATGTAGACTAAACGATGCAAATTAAATAAACTGCGTGTTTTTTGGACATTCTTTCATATGTAAAACAACAGAAAACACAAATGTTCGCCTATTTCCTGAAAAGTCACGCGCGACAGTGACGATGAGCTCGAGCTCGGCAGCTGTTTCTTCTAATCTAAAAAAAAAAAAAATCAGTGCAGCATACGATTTAAACCCCAGAGAAGAAATATCAACTAATCTGACGTTAATGAGCAGTGGGTAACGTAATATAAAGAAATGAGTGACGCAGAGCTGGTCGTTAAAACGTCACGCGCCTGCTCCAGCTGCGTTAAGCTAGCTGTGAAAGCAGCAAGCTAGCTTTAGCTTCGTGAAAATATAACGACTCGTCTTCACTTACTGTTGTCCTGCTCTTTGTATTCACGTCTATAAAAGAATATTACAGTCATCGACTCACCCTGCTGCCAGAGTCAGAGCATAGACGACGGAGCACTTGCTTTATGACCTGACATTTCATGACTGCACCGTTGTTTCGGCTCAGTTGGATAATGACATAAATGAGAGACGGCGTACTTTTCTCCAGCTCTGTTTAAAACGCAAACTTACTGTGTCGGGACTGTGAAACGAGGGCCGCTTCTTGTGCTCCCTCTTCTCCTCCGCTGCAGGCGAGTGTGCGAGTCAGACCACAGATTTCTGCCAAATGTTCAAAAACACCACCTCGTTTTGTTGACATTTCCTCTTCCGGCTTTGGGATTCGGCTGTTTCCGGTCAGCACCTCCGCTAAGGAACGATCGTTTGGGTCGATGGGAAAATTAAGCCTCGTTAAGGCTTTAGGCTTTTCTTCTATTTGTCCCGAAAATGTAATCAGTTTTGAAGCCCAGCCCGAAAACGAACAGCAACATCTGGTGGTTCACTGAGGTCAGGGCCTCAGCAGCAGTAAAAAAAGTAAAAGTTCAGTAAAGTCTGTGTCCATATATACTATTTATACTTTTTAACTAATACATATTTATTAGACATTAAAAAATAAACGTACACAGTAAAATGTGCCAATATTTCAGAGTAAACATATTTTAACCTACATAGAGTATTTACATCTCTCTGAGGAGTAAACCAGCTCTAACAGCAGAGTTAAAAGTCAGTGTAAGGTTTAACTCCACACAGTGTTGATCACGAGTCTGCAGGTGTGCTCGGTCTCAGAGCTCACGTTTCGTTTCTAATTTTGACACTAAATTCAGTAGAATTAACACTGAAAAGTTAACACTGAGCATAGAGTAGATTTTACTCTCATTATGAGTGGGACTAAATGTTAACTCTCTAAGTGTAGATTTGACACTTGTTTTTTTACTGTGTATATTCTATATTATTTAGAGACTTTGGTCTCTAAGTTGTCTTTGCCAACTCTAAATAAAGAGGATAGTAGTGTAATGCCAGACCTAATGTGCAAACACACGGATCCAACATTATCACACATTGAATAATTTATGAAACAGATTTGTCATTTAGGGCGAAAAAAAAAATTATCTGCTTATCACGACCGTGATGACTTCAGTTTTTAGAATTCAGCGTGTTACCAGCTGCACTGACAGGGACAACAATATATCCATGTTATGGATGCTATGCTGTTCAAAATATAACTTTAAAACTGTTAAGAAACTGTCCAGAAAACAGTTAAGAAAGCAAAGAATGAGTTTTGGAGGTCTTTCTGTTATTTAATAGGAAGAGAAACTGACATACTGTAAGCAAAGTCTGGGGAATGATGAAGGAAGATTAGATGGGATTAGAGGAGAATATGGAAATTCAGTTCTGCATGACAATGACATAATAGCAATAACAAAAAAGCAGAGATGTTAGCAACAGCCTTTACTAAAGTCCACGGCTCGGAGAGCATCATTAAGCAGGGTTACAGAAGGAGGGGTCTAACGTTAACAGAAAATTCTATTGCAGAGATTTTCCAGACCTGTTAAACATTGCGTTTACGAGAACAGAATTAAATCGGTCTCTTCTAGACTAAGAGTCAGCACCAGGCAAAGACCAGTTTTGCTATGCCATGATATACCACCTTAGTGATTCGTCTAATTTTTGATGGGGAGAACAACTCAAATTAGAGTAGTACTTTGAGTACTTTACTTCTTTTTTTGTTTGGTAAAGGCATTAGATCCACAAGCCTCACCAGTGGGTGGCGGTAATGCACCGTTTCGTTGTTTGCCAGCCGCCAATAAAAAACAAAAGAAGAAGACGAATAAAAGCGGAAGTAGAGACTAATAACAACAACCAGAGTTCAAAACTCAGGCAGAACTAAACTGTAGTAGAAACTGACTAACTTTATGTAGTTTTTTTTATTTAAAATGCCGTAATACCTGTTACGTTATGGGTGAAGCTTTTTCTTGCGTCTCGTGGAAGTGGCTTGTTTTTGTGCTTAAACTTTGTGTCTAGTTTTAAGAAACTAAGGTAACTTAGCTAGCTTGCAACTTTTTTTTTACTTACTTTGATAGTCTCGCTAACCAAACAGTACTTTAATATGCCTAAATATAGCGTTGTGTTTCGTTTTAACGAGATTGTGGATGTAGCCCGGCTGCCTGTTATCTGCTGCTAACAAACTCAAGTCCTGGCTGTTGTATGTGGAGCTGGTAGAGCCTCGGTTCGGTCGCAATGCTCCTGCAGCTGCTCCCACTTGTCAACTAGCTGGCTCCTCTCCCGCCTCCCGTCTCCTAATGGCTCACTGCGGCTCCTCCGAGCCCAGCGCGAAGGTGCAAGCATCGCGTCCGGACAGCGCCATGCCGGCTCAGGGTAGCGTAGACCAGAGCATGAAGCCCGTACTATTCGAGATCTTTGGCGAGCTATGGACCGTCCAGTCGCGGATCGGCCAGGGAGTCTCGGCCTCGGTGTACCGGGTCAGCTCAGGCAGAGCCACCACCGCTGCTGTTAAGGAGTTTCAGGCCGACACTCAGGGAGGAGATTACGGGTTTCACAAGGAGAGGTCCGTGCTGGAGGACATCCAGGGACACAAGAACATAGGTAACATTGCTTTACTTTACCTGTGGACAGGTTGCTCACAGTGTCTCCTGTATCAGGACAACGTCACTACGCTGACATGGAACTCAAACGGTATTATTCAGGATTCTGCTGTTTGTAAACGGGACGATGGGTTGTATTTTACCTCCATGAACACAAAGTGAATTCACTAGTGCAGGCCTTGTTTTTCTGATCACAGTTGTGTTTTCCTCAGTGACGTTGTACGGTGTGTTCACCAACAACAGCTGCATGGGTGTTGCCACCCGCTGTCTTCTGCTGGAGCTTTTGGATGTCAGTGTGTCTGAGTTGCTGGTGAGAGGCAGCAGTGGCACCCACGGTGGAAGGTGAGTAACGTGCCAGTTCTCCGGTCCATCGGCGTAAATTCACTATTTACAGATTTCTCAAGTCATATTACAGTGCATGGAAAATGTATTCAGCCCCTTGAATGTTATCACTGTTTGTCTTTTTTTGCCACACTGAATCACGTGTTGTGAATCTTGTTCATGTGACTGTGACAAGGATCCAGCCCACACTCTCAGTTGGACTGATGTCTGGGCTCTGACTCAGCCACCCTACCACAAAGTTTTGACTGATAAAGGCCTGATGATGACTTGTTAACAGCATGTGTCACATTTTCTAATGATGGATTTAACTTCACTTAAAGAAATATCCACTGACCTGAAAATGTACGTGTACTTTTTTGTAAACCTCAAAACTTTTCTAGGCATTGTATGTTTGAGTCAGACCTGTTAGGTAGTGATTACTGCCTTTAAATTACAGTCATTTCAAAGTTGATATATGTGATTTAGTTTATCATTTTCAAAGCATTATATTTTTTGGCAGACCGCAGCAGGGACACTCCATGTGGCTTGTTCAGCACTGTGCCAGAGACATCCTGGAGGCTCTCGCCTTTCTTCATAGAGAGGGCTATGTCCACGCGGACCTCAAGCCGCGCAACATCCTCTGGAGCGCTGATGACGAGTGCTTCAAGCTTATCGACTTTGGCCTCAGCTTTAAAGAGGGAAACCAGGTGTGTGTGTGTGTGTCTGAGAATCTGAACGTCTTTAAAACGGGAGCTGAGTAATTAAGTGTTCTCAATTTCTGAATCTTCCTCACCTCCTCCAGGATGTTAAGTACATCCAGACAGATGGATATCGTGCTCCGGAAGCTGAGCTGCAGAACAGCCTGGCTCAGGCCGGAGTGGAGGTGGAGGACTCGGGATGCACTGCTGCTGTGGACCTGTGGAGCCTGGGCATCATCCTTTTGGAAATGTTCTCAGGAATGAGGCTCAAAGAGACCGTCCGCTCACAGGAGTGGAAGGTATTCTAGACTACACAGGAGTTTAAAGAGCTTTTGCAAGGTCTCTAACACAGACACATTGTTACTAAAACTATAATAGTATAATGCAAACTGTTTGTCCTTTTCCTTTAGGATAACAACGCTGCCATTGTTGATCATATCTTTGCCAGCAACAGTCTGGCGTGTCCTGCCATTCCCGTCTATCACCTCAGAGACCTTATCAAAAGGTAAACTAACCTATAATGCACGATCCCGCCTCGTGTGTAAGTGGAGGAATATAGACTCTATACCTGGCCTTTGTCACTTTGCTGTGCCTTTTATCTACAGCATGCTTCTCAATGACCCAAAGCAAAGATGCACAGCTGAAACTGCCCTGCTGAGCCCATTCTTCAGTATTCCCTTTGGTATGTGTTAATATTAGTGACGTCCACCAAGAATAACGTGTCTCTCAGTTCGCCACATTTGCCTGTCTGTGTAATGTCTGTGCCAGCTCCTCACATTGAGGACCTTGTTCTGCTGCCCTCTCCTGTACTTCGTCTGTTGAACCTCATTGACGACAGCCATCTGCACAATGAAGAGGAGTATGAAGGTACGATGGAGTCTTTAAATTTGTAGTGCCATTCAGTTTCGGGCGTAGGTACGGACGTTTAGAGCAAGTAAAGATGTGGTTCTCATTGTTTTTCTCAGATATCCTGGAGGACATGAAAGAGGAATGCCAGAAGTACGGCTCGGTGGTCTCACTGCTCATCCCTAAGGAGAACCCAGGAAAAGGACAGGTGGGACTGTGTGACAGGAAACTCTCCACAAAGTTTAGTTTAGGTCCTATATCTGTGTTTCAGCTGCTCAGTAAAAATAATTAGGTACAAAGTGTGGTATGAAAATCAGTACAATGGCAAATACAGATGATTTTGGACCCACTAATTGATTTGCATGTTGGTGTTGCCCACCAGGTGTTTGTAGAGTATGCCAGCTCCAGCGACTCCAAAGAGGCTCAGAGATTGCTGACAGGCCGAACCTTCGATGGGAAATTTGTCGTGGCCACATTCTACCCTCTCAGCGCTTATAAAAGAGGTTACTTGTATCAAACTGTGCAGTAACGTCCTAAAGCTTCTGCATTGATTGCATGAACAAAACTAGAAATGTGCACAGGAGAAAGAAGGTGTTTACACTCTATAAAAACGACAAAACCCTCAGAGTTACAACTGGCGCCCTCCAGTTATAACTGTCTCACTTATTAATGAGTCCAGTTAGACGTTCTGCATTTTAGCCACGTGTTCATGCTGCGTTTCCTGCAGAGTGTAAATTGAGCAACATTTTATTTCTGCTGTCTCCGCTTTGTGCGCTCCAGCAGCATTTTCTGTTCCAGCTCCCAGTTCGCTAATAGAAATAACTATAAAAAGATGGGAGTATTTGAATAGCTACATATTTACAGATAAAGTTTAAGTAAACACTTGAGACAGGGATGTGAATGTAAACAGGTGGCAGGATAATTGTGATCATGCACTAGCAATGAAGGGGGATTTCATATTGCATGCCTCAAATCCTGATTTAAAGAAAAACTCCCTGTCAACTCAAGACATCCAGCGGTGAAACTAGTGTCAGAGTCCATCGTGTTGTATTATTACTGCCTACTTATATTTTACTGAACACAAATGAGTGGAAACAACTTGCTACAAAGTTGGTCTGTTGGCTGCTTCCAGGTACAGGTAGTTTGGAGTGACCCTCTGCTGTTATCTGAACTACCAAGGGCTCCTTGCGGTGTGTCTTGTAGTCTTATTCTCAGTCAGCATGCTCAGAGAATCATTTTAGCATTGAAGGGGCACACGAACAAGTGAAAATGTTTTGCTGGGAAATGGTCGGAGATCGATATGGCTTGTGATTTATATATGACTGAGTGAGTAGTCAGAACAAAAACACTGCAGTAGAAAGTGTTTCGACTAAAGCCAAGTAGACTTTCACTGAACCTCGTCTAAGTGTGTCTCCTGAAAAACACTTCAGAGCAGTATATCACAGTTGAGAGTCGTCGATCGAGCTGGTATTTATGTAGTAGTCTAATGCCACTCTGTGTAGGATTTTGGATTTAGGACTTTTACAGCAGACATATGGTGTATAATCAGTGTCTTGCTGTTTCCGTCATTGCTAATTCCTACACATGATGGCTTTAAAGTCTGCAGTAGGTAAAGACAGTACAACTCTGGTCCTGCGGGAATACATTTTACCAAAGGTGTCTTGTTCTTTTGGTTATGCAAAATGAAAGGCATGAATTGTTATACCAGAGAGTAGATCTGAGTCATGTTCAAGAAATGTTGGTTATGTCTGTGATTCTGTTGGACATCGGTGACTTAAATCAGCATCTGCTTTTTTTTGCAGTTAAAAAGTACATTTGTGGTAGAAGGAGATATTCTCTCATTCTTATTTATATTTCCATTGGTTTCATTCTGATAGCACAATGGAAAGGAGGTGTCCATCAAGTCCAGTCCATCACATTAGAAACATCAGATGATTTCTACACAAGTGCCCTTTGACATTCACACGCTAGCTAAATAACCAAAATGCTGCTAGAACAACAGATTGTGCTACACCTGCATGTGTGGAAGTCGATGCAGATGCCTTAGAGAAGATTTACCCCTTCCAGCAGGTGCAGTTCTGCTCAGTAACAACACCAGACTGTTACAGACAATAATTTGGAGCAGATCTGTTTCAGTTTCTCCATAAAGCTGTCTATTGCTCATTTCCACTGCATTATTGTTAACGCTAGCCTGTGTTACTTTTACTGAACACCTTCACTGCAGCTACAACCGAAACCGATGGCGTGCTACCGTTTAGCTGGTGTAAACTAAATGGTAGCTTGTAATATTATTGTAGCTGATTTCCAGAAATGCTGAGCTACTTTGTCATCAACTACTATTTAGCAGCACAGTTTAACTACTGCTACTACTGTCGGAAAGTAAAATCACGGCAACAGGACTTCTTTCTTGTTACAGAGCACAAATAGAGCAATGCGATTTGAGGAGGAACTAAATATTTGTGCATTTAGTCTGATGGATGTGTCTCATCTTCCTCCGTCTGACAGTTAAAGGTGCAGTGTGCAGCATTCTTAACGATGAAAACGTGTTTGTAAAAGCTATATTCGATTTCTGCATATAGGCCCATCTAAAGCTTACACACTGAACTCCGTTACTCCTTCCAATATGAAAAAATATGCTTAAATTCTGCAACAATTAGTATGAAAAGAATCCGAGGAGAAGTTGCGGTATCTAAACTACTATTTTCTCGTATGTGCCTAAAATGTGAAATCCAAAGCTTCCACCCGAGGTGGCCACTCTCAAGTTGAAACTTGAATTGCTATCACCACTACCAGCCACTTCCAAGCACTATACTGCACTTTTGAATATGACACCTGTGATCCATAATCACAACGGGCAGCGTTGTCAGTTACGTGTAACCAGTGGTCCTCAAACAACAGTACCTTTCTAAAAACCAAATACATTTTCTTCATTTGTCCCAGAGTTTGTCAAGGACCCGGTGCACAGAATGAAATTTGAAAATGTTAACATAATCTCTTTTATTATGAAAATGAGCTTTAGGTCATGTGGCTTACAAAGGTTTAGGGGAGAGTGTGGTCATAGTGAGGAGAACTCCCTTTGTCTGCGTTTAGTGATACATGACAAATCGGTGCGTACGTTGCTATTGAGAAACTGTGTGAGAGAGCGTTAAATTAATATATTATTTTACAGGTGCATAATCTTCTATTAATGATCTTAGAAGTTCTGTTGAAAGACTGAGTAATTAGTTTCGATAGGGGAAGAAGGACTTAAAATATTTATTCACTTATTTTTGTAAATTCTTTCCATATGTGTGCTAAGTTCATTGAGTGTGGAAATGTACGTTCCCCCGCTGCCTTACAGACACAGTTTATTCAGTGTCTTTTCAAATGTAAAACTCACTCGGTTAAGTGAACCTTAAAAAGACAAGTTGAGATAATAAATTAACTCACAGGACAGTTAGGTCAAGTTATAGTCACGACGTCTAGATAATTAGCGTATAGTTTGTTTGGTCACATCTGATTTTTTTGATCATTTATAGTGGAGATCTTCACAGGAAAACAGGGGTGAGATGAATATCACATTTAGCTTTTCAAAAATATTGTAGCAAATCCACGGCGCCTTTCTTCTTCGGCTCTTTGATATTTTGGGGATTCACTGTATCCCCCCCTACATACAGTAGAGCACACGGTCTTCCACATTATCCCACTGTCCGTTCAAATGCTGCCTTCTGCTCATAAATTATATCTTTAGTGATTGTCATAAATCTATTAGAGCGATACAAATGAAGCAGAAAGCACAGAGGTGGCGTAAGGTGGCAGCTGATGGGACTACTGTGCTGCTGCTACACACTCTAGCGCGACCATCCACTAAATGCTTCGTGAAAAGCCACACTGCTAAGTTCACTAAAACCTGATCCGTTTATTACAGATGGTATCACACACAGTGCCACGCGTGTGTTAATATGAGCGATTTGAAGACTTTAGTTGATTCAGAATGTGGCTTAGACTTAAATTAGTTTGGCTTATGAGGAAGGTGAAAAGCTGACCTGCTGCCACAAAGCTGTGCACGTCTGTGGATACGCGCTTAAAGCCTCAAATGTTTGCTCTGATTCACTGTGAGCTCATACGTAGAGGACGCAGCAGCAGCAGCAGCAGTTTCCCTTTGCCTGAGTTTACACTGTTTATACTTTATTTTAGTTTTGTTAAATAAAATCTTTCCCCTTTGCTTTTTAGGGTAATTGTATTAAATGAGTTACACGTGGTTTAGATAGCACAATGATTTATGTTTCCAAAGTGTGTGTGCAGAGTGAAAAGCCCCAACTGCCACCCATGGGAGCTGGGTACCCACAAAAGAGAAACTGTATAACTATATCTGCATTAATGTAATATTAGCATGAGGCTAATGCTTACTGCCACAGCTTTTGCCTGAATGCAACGTTCAGCTTTAGTTAGATGTCCTGTTTATGATCAGAGGTGCAATAATATGCAAACAGAACCTCCAACAATCAATATGTTTGGAAAGTAGTGAAAAGTAACCATCAAAAAGTTCTAGAAAGTGAAATTTAAGGAGTTGGTTCTCACATTTAAGAAACAAATGTTGAGTGTTTCTCCTTTATAAATCAAACTAATGACTAATGGTTCAGCACTACTATAAACTCGTGTAAAAACAAAAACTTCAGCTGGTTCGTGTTGGGCTTTAGTGACCTTGACTTATTGATGACTTTATAGCTATAATTAGAAATGCAGGTATCTGCTCAGTGCGGTATTGAGAGTGTTGTATTTTCATGTGTGTGATGAGCGGCAGCTATGCAGCGGGTACAGAGAGAGGAGAAGCCTTAAAGCTGTGCTGAGCTTTCTTCCAGTGAGACTGTGAGGAGGCTTCATGTCAGACAATCGGCTGTTTTATTCTGCTAAACGCAGGCCGACACTGGCCGCTCATCCTTGTCTTCGCTTGAGTCATATTTGCTTTTTCCTGCTGGTAAAGCTGTACTATTGTGTTTGAGTTCAATTCTGGTTTTGTGTGGACACCAAACGGAAGATCTTTACATCTTCAACACTAAAGTGCACCTTTAAGTCAGTTTACCTTCCATTTAACATAATGTTTCTTCTTTGTCTTTGCAGCTCAGTGTGACTTCCTTGTCCACTCCGCGTTAGTTTTATGGTTTTTAAACTAAAGGGCTGTCTGTTATCAGCCTGCAAGCTGTGTGTCAGTAACGGATACATTCATAAGACTTTTGTTTTTATCACTTTATCACACTGTGCGGTGGTGTTTGCTAGCAAAAGGCACCCTGCTCTGACATCACATGAGTAAGAGTGCGTTTGTAACTCAAGATTTAATATGCAAGGGTACAGACAGCCACTTATACTCATGTGTCTTTAGCATCCATGTGTTGTCCATATGTTGACAAGCACACCTTAAAATTCTTCACTGTATAGGAAGTAAAAGCTTTGTGCTGATCCATCTTCAAAAGATCAAATGATTTAAACAAATTCCAGTTTCAAGATTGAAAACATGATCTAAATACATGCTCGCACAAACCTTTCACTCGTGTCACTAAGAACAATAACACTGCAACAGTTGTATGCTAAAATGGATGCTGGCAAAATGACTAGCCTCTCAGGAATAAAGTCCCTAACCCTAACCCTAACCCTAATGTGTTTGGCTCGAAAATAAGTCAAGTGAAAAGGTTAGATTTTTTTAATGTGTCATTCTGAATGCCAACGTCCATATTACACACAGTCAACAGCTGTAGTGTTAATAAAAATAGCATTGGTGCAGCTTTAACTGCCTGTGACAGAATATTTCGTCTTTCTTGTACAAAATAGTTTCTGTGAGCCTAAATGGAAATAAATGTTGTTTGTATTCTCAGTTCCATGCCGGTCTAAAGATCAAAGAAATACCAAATTCTTACTGAATCATTTGATGGGGGAAACCAAATAATTCGATTATTTTAAAGAAAGACATGTGTTGCCCTCTTCGGGTGAGGTCTTCCTTTTGGTCTTATTTGAACCACTTCAACTGAGAAGACACTAAGTGATGTGAAAAGTTGTCGAAGTAAACAGTGGGAAGTTGGGAGAAGGTGTTCTGTTGAATCGTAGAAGACATGATTGCTTCTATCTTCAGATGAAGTGTCCTGCTTCATCACAAGTCAAACTGACCTGCAAGCAAATGATTGTTCATTGTTTGTATTCAGACGAAGATCAATGGGAGAAGCTTCACTATATGAAAGAAACATGAAACTGTGTCGGTTCGTCAGTGCTTTACCTTCCAGCTGAGAGTGAGTCATGGTGCTCATGCTGTCCTGTTTGAGTATCATAATAAAGACGATGCTTGAAGTGACCTGGTGTTTTTATTTCTTCTGTATGAGTGATGGATATAAAGCTCAACAGGAAACCAGATTTAGATTTTGTTGGATACCTTGGCTGGTCTCATTGGGGGTGTGGGACAAGAATGTGAATTAAGAGTAGAACCAACAGTAATAATCGATGTACTCTACAGTACCTATAAAACGTTTTTAACTTCTACAGGTAAGGTTTACACAAAGAGAAAGAGAAGCAGTTCTTCAGTGCTGTGAATGTAACGTAGCCTACTTTTTATGGTACCAAAGATAACAAAAGTACCTCAGTAGTTTATTACGTCCTGGAGAATGTGTTCTGAAGTTCTGAAAAGAGAGTATTCAAAAGCATAACTAATCTGGCATTATTCAAAGCATCTTTGCTGCTTTCTCCCCCCCTTTCTACTCCGTGAGCTCCTTCTGTGAGCTCCTGCGCCTGATGGCTTTTAATTTGAAAGTAAACAGGGAAGGTCAATAAACTCTCAATAGTTAGTTTGCTGATAGAGAGGACCAAGAGTGGAAATAAGTCAGGATGAGGATGAATACTTAAATTCATCTTACTCTTGTTTATATATGTCCCCCGTCTTAGCATTCCACAGGTCGCAGGTAATTAACTCAGTGATTTTAGCCAGTTGTACAATCTGGCATTTATCTCTAAAATCCTTGAAAAAGTAGATGTGAAGCAGCTCTGTGACCACCTGCGCAGTAAAAATCTGTATGATTTAGACTAAATCATAGTACAGAAACCAAACTTGTAAAAGTTACAGATGATCGTCTCTTAGCTTCGGCCGACAGACTTCTCTCAACTTGTTAGATCTTAGTGCGGCATTCGACACTATAGATCATAACATTTTATTACACAGACTGGAACATGTCATTGGGATTTAAGGAAAAGCACTAAGCTGGTTTGAATCTGATCTATCAAACAGATCCCAGTTTGTTTACGTTAATAATAAATCCTTAATGCATACTAAAGTTAATTATGGGGAATCACAGATCCCACAGGGATCTGTGATTCTCCTCACTATATACATCTCAGTTATGTTTATCTATGAAACCAAATGAAACAAATAAGTTAGTCAAACTTCTAGCTTGTTTAAAAGACATAAATGCTTGGATGTCTTCTAACTTTCTACTCCATTCAGACAAGACAGAGGTTTTTATATTTGGGTCTCAAAACCATAGAGACAGAGTCTCTCTCTGTCAGTGGTGCTGACAAACTAGTCCATGCATTTGTTACTTCTATGCTGTAACTGTAATTCATTACTGGCCGTAAATCCTTACTACTCACTCCAAAGCCTCCAGTTAATCCAGAATGCTGCAGCCAGAGTTCTGACTGGACTTAATAAGAGAGATCATATTACTCCTAC
>JAUMTR010000019.1:2019506-2041702 GCA_032270685.1 Microctenopoma stevenorrisi | reverse complement strand
CAGTTGTGTGTAATGAATCTAAAATATATGACAGTCTAATGTTTATCAGTAAATTACAGAAAATAATGAACTTTATCGCAATATGCTAATTTTTTGAGAAGGATCTGTACAACAAGTGGAACAAAACACAACCGATGCATATTGTGAAATATCCATTTATTTTTAATATGCATTGCGTTATTTGTCCTTTAAGACAGTATAAGAAAAGTCCTCGCTATCTGTAAAGTGGTGGTTGTACTGGATTTTCTTGTAACTTGTGAAGTTGCATCCCCCGTCTCTGTTCATTTGGTTTATCAGAGACCACAGAAAAGCAGTCCATGTTAATGAAGCACTGAAAATACTATTTACAATATATACTAATACTACATATACACATCTGCTTACATTTATATGGAAATATTTCACTTACCAATCTTAGGCCAAAGAGCACGATTAGCAAACTGAGTGACATGACTTCAGCTGCAGACACACGCTCGCAGTAAATGTGTGTGTTCCAGCTGAAACTGTCAAAGACAACAAGTGGGCCACAGAAATGGCGACCAAATTAAAACGAGTGTTGCATCAGCTATTTAAAGTGTTCCTCTTTCACTTCACTTCAAACATTCTCAGGGTTGAATTTCTAGATCAGACATATCAAACTCAGGCCCGCGGGCCAATTTTGGCCCGCACTACAATTATATTTTGCCCGCGAGATGATTTCAAATATGTATTACATCTGGCCCGCCGGCCCGTTATACAGCGCACGTACCGCTAAAGGTGCCTACACATTGAACGCGTAAAGCGCTGGGTGGCGTCAGCGCAGCCATTCATTGTGTATGTGCGACGTCAGCGACAGAGCGCAAATCCGCGCTGAGGCGCAGAGCGTCGCGCAAGGGTGGCGTTTGACTCCCGATTTAAAACATTTTTAATTCGAGCGTCAAAACGCTGTGACGACATCTACGCGCGGCCAATAGGAGAGCAGCCAGTGCCGGGGCGGGAGTTCCCGATGCGGAGCAGGAAGCTAAGCTTAGCTGCTGCTAAGCGATAGAAGGGGCACTGCCGTCTGCGACACTTTTCGTTCATGTCTTAAAAACACAAACGGAAGGGAAATGGAGCAGGCTCGATGTGTGGCAGCCTTCATGTGTGGCAATCGTCCCGCAATTGCGGCAGCATTTTTCTACGAGTGCCGGAACTGTCTGTTTTGATTGCCGAAAATTCTGCGGCATTGGCAATACTCGGGGCTCGAAGTGACGGCATTTTATGTGGCCGTTTATAATTTTTTATTATTTAATTATGATTATTATTTCACCAGTATTATGCCAGTCTTTCTTGTCAGTTTTAACAATTTACGAACTACGTATTAAACTTTATTAAAGGGACAACACGGAGAAAACTCTCCTCTATCGCTTAGTTTAGCTTAGCAGCGGGCTTACTGCTCCGCATCAGGAACTCCGTCCGACCTAAAAAACAGCTTCTCTCCTATTGGCCGCGCCCAGATGTCGTCACGGCGTTGACGCCAGGTCTGCTCTGGCTTCAACGCCTGCTAGCGCCTGCTTGCCCCTTGACGCGCGTCAGACAGCGTCAAAAACCCGTTTAATGTGTAGGCACCTTAATACTACAATTCCCACAATTCTGTCCTGGCGCGCCAGACTCCGGAGCTCGAAAACACCCCCACCTCTTGTGTTGACGCTCATTAGCAAAGCTGCTACGAAGCACACGCTCAAATCCACCCTCCCGAAAAATGGCCAAACGAAAAATAGAAAAGAGAAGCTTTTCAAGACAGATGGGAGACAGACTACATGTTCACTATGGTAAATTCAATTGTAATATATTAGGATGGTTAATACAGTAGTTTACTGTATCTTAAAGATAATAAAAACATAAATAAATTAATAATAAAATTTGTCTGGCCCTCGACAATGTTCTTTTTTTTAATTTTGGCCCTCTGTGAATTTGAGTTTGACACCCCTGCTCTAGATGAATTTAAAAGGGAAACAATGAATCACTTGAACGTTACCACATTACACGACGTATCAAGAATTCACATTAAAAGCAAGTGATGATTTATAATATCATCATCTTTGAAGGGTGGAGACCGCGGAGGTGGAGGTACTGTCTTCAGTGGTCATCATCGTCAGTCATGGAGAGTTAACACAAGTTAAAGTGGTGAGACCCACCAGCATCATGTGCACTAGCTGCAGTAAGGTTTCAAATTTCCCAACCCAAGATCTTTATATTAATCAATTCCATAAGTCAAAATGTCAGTTTGTGGTTGCATTCCTAAACCCTCTATGGCCGCAAAAAAAAAAAAAAAAAAAGGAAGCAGCGGTGCAGCCTAAACCTGTGAAAGAACATCTGCATTGCAATTCTGTCACCTCGGCTGCCTGCTACTGCGTGTCTGTGACATCTGAGGTGAACAGGGTTGTGATGGTGCAGAGAAACAGGAAATGGAGATCCTGTTTTAGCAGCTGCCTTTGTGGCCAAAACCGCTGCTGTGTTACCTGGAAGAGACTGGTTAGTGTGGGCTACAACTTTCATTACCAGCAAAACATTCTGACATCAAACGACTTCTCACTGGTGTCTTGCACAGAGAGAATAGTGAGTGAGGGATTTTGCAGCCTCAGGTGCTGAAGAACAGTCCATGTCAACCAGATTTCGCTAACTAATTGCTCTGATCCTTTACTCTACATTTGGTAGCTCTAGATTAATTCTTGTTTACTGTTTAAAAGTTCAAGCCCCCCCCCCTATCGGGGTGGAGAGGTTTGCATTTCCTTGGTTACGCTTATCAGGTGGCATCGAAGTACAAAGTGTCAAATCTTGCAGTTGTTTGTTCTCGACAATGATCAGTGTGTGAGAATCCAAAGAGTAAATATGCTTCAGAAACTGTTTTACACATTTAAAAGCGGCTCAACTAGTATTTCAGTCTTGTCAAGCAGTTTAAACAGCGTGCAACACATTATTGGTTGAAATGTGCAGCTCGTCACTTTGAGATTGGACAATTTATATTTACAGTTATATTTTTAAACAGGTTATAAAAACATTTTACTTCACACAACTTCTTTTAAATAATTGGGTTCAACATAAAAATGTGATTTTTTTCAGAGAAAAGGAATTTTATGAAACACAAGTGTGAATCATTAGCTCCGTTATTATAAGTTGAATTGAGTAAGTGTAGAGTAATCTTGTCCTTTACAGACTTTAACTTCACCTGGAATCTCTGCGGTGTGGTTTTTGGTTCTATTTTACTTTGAAATGTGTGAAGTTTGTTACCATGACAAACACATATACATCGTTAACTGTTGTACCATCAATTTGTTCTCTTCAAATGTGAGACGTTGTTTTCACTTTGCTGTTTAGTTGTGTGTATTTTTCTGAGCTGACTGAAAATCTTATTTTACCACCAGCAATAAATGGCATCAATACATTTGGCATTGAAAGAGGACCACTGGTCTCTGAGTCTTCACGTGCTGCTCAAGAAACAGTCTAACACAGTCATTTTAATCACAAAACCATATATTGTCCTTTTTTTCTTATATTGTTTTCTTAATATCATTTTTTTATTGCAGCACACTGAGCTCCCGGACCAGAGTTTACTAGTTTACAACAGTTCCAACTTTATTTAAACATAAATAGATATTGAAATATTGTTGAAAAGAGTTGATAAGCCAGCTGATAAGGGTTGATCCAGATTGGATAATTTATACTACACTGGACTGGACCACTAACAGTGCTGCACTTTATAGGAAAGCACAGAGCAGACTCTTCCTGTTGGGAAGGCTAGGGTACTCCTGAAGACCTTTTCTGTGGCAGCACCAGACATTTTTATGCAGATGATGGTAGCCAAGCTGTCAGCCATGTATGCTACTGCCACTGCACTGAGCAGCTCCTTCAGCGAGTGTCTGAAGGAGCTGTATGAAAGGTTTTCCCCCTTCCTGACTTCACAAAGAGAGTTGCTCTCGGTAAAACTGTTAATGAAACCAACGATCATAGTACAACTTTTGTCTCTTTACTGTAGCTAACGTCCTTTGTTATTTCTTCTGCTGCCAAAACAGCAAAATTAACAGTGTGAACTTGGTGTTTTATGCTGCTTTACGCTGCCTCTCATTCACCCATTCACACACACAGTTATACGCCAATGGCAGGGCTGCTATGCAGATCATCTGACACACTGGGGGAAACTTGGGTGTAGTATCTTGCCCGAGGACACTTTGACATATGACAGGAGGAGCTGAGAACTGAACCAGCAATCCTACAATTGGCAGGCGACTGCTACCTTGTAATCCCCAGTTGCCTCATTATAAAAGCGTTATCTTATTCTAACACATAGTTTCATTCACTTCTTCCACAGAGCAAACACCTTCCGTTGCATACTGAATGTCATCTTGGTATTATTTTATTGCCATTATTTTATTGTTTTACTGTTGTTTTTCATAACTTTGAAGTTTATCTTTTCTGTTGAGTCTGGTTTCTTATGTAAATAGTGCTTCCTTTTTTATTGTGCTTTGTTTTTTTAATACAAATTTACTGTTAATAGAATTCATTTATTTAGTCAGCTCCTAAAGGAAAAAAATTTCAAATACTTACAATCACAGTGAAAACATGATTGTGTAGGTGAGCGTGTAATAATGACATTTTTCATTAAGCTCTTCTACTACACATTACAACTGTGACTCTCATGGGAGGCATTGACTCCACCTCTTCACGTCCACATTAACCTTGGACAATGTTTGTAGAAGAAAAAATATATCAAATAACAGTTACTTTCATTTGTAACGACCCCAGTTGACCTCTTCATGTCTCCACACATGCAAAGACAATAAAAACTCCATAGCTATTATCAAAATATATTTTATTCTGGACTTTGTTTCACTGATCTAACTTAAACGAGAACAGATTGATGTGATATGAGCTGCAGAAAACAAAACAGAACACAGGCTTTGAGACACACTGGAGAGACGCTGCTGCATGTGATGCTCTGCTGTGGTGGCACAGAGAAGGCCGACGTCAGGTTGGCCACCTTTACCCAGACAAACCGCATGGCACAGACTTAAAGATGGCATGAACACATCAGAGGATTTTTGCCTGTGTGGGATCTTTTTCTGAAGTTTTAGATTTCATAACTTGCGCATTAAAATACAGACCAACAAAATAAGACGACAGGACTCTCAATAGGAACAGGTGAAACTATGGTAACTGTTTGGAAAAACCTCCAGTTTATTAGAGGGAATAGAAAGAAGAAAGGTTTCTCAGCTGCTCTGGAGGCAGGTTTTGGTTTTGTCCAGTCTGAATGAAGCCAAATTAAAGCTTTTATTATAATCATGCGCACAAACATGAAGAGCAAGGTGAAAATTCAATAGAAAATATGTAATAGTTTCTAATTTATGGCTCTCTCCTGATTATTGGATCTAATCTGACCAGTCGAGTGCTTTGACTTCTGCCAGAGAGGTTCAGTTCAACAATAGAACAATTTGTCTCAATTTTTAGTTTGTGGTTAGACTTTTTTCACGTGCACATTAAAAGTTTTAATACTGTTGGGTTAAGTCAAAGTAAACAAAGAAGAGCAAAGGAGGCGTTCGCGCGTTCTCAAGTAGTTGAGAACTGCATTTCAGAATGGGAAAATCAGGTACCGAGAATAGAGCTCAGATTAAAAAAGTAATAAAAATCTCCTCATGGTCATGTTGCCAATATGTCCATATGTACAATTGAGAACAAATGCTGCTCCATGTATTTGCTTTTAGAGCAACTTGTTCTCAAATTGTTTAAGCTAAGGGGTTTACCTGGGAAAAAAATCCCCAAAAAGATTCAAGCAAAAGAAAAAGTAAAACATTTCTTTATTAAAACATAGACAAATTTAGTGGTAATTTGCTCCTGGGGGAAAACTTCCCAGACAAGGTGCCTTCAGAATGACAGCTCAGCTCAACAAGCCTTACATTACATGGTCAACCTTTACTATTCGCAAAAGCATCAAAGTAACAAAACAAAATCTTTCCAATTTATAGAACATGTAAATTAACACTGCCAATAGATCAATTCACATTATTTTCAAATCTACAATGTAATTACAAAAAAGGTAACTTCAAATTTTTCCTTAAAAGAGTATAAAATTTTTTGTAATTGGGAACCTCAGAATAAAAAGTGAATGGAATTTTGGCGCCAAAGACACGAGAACGCGGGGGACTGGGCAGATTCATTCAACGTCATTACGGCTTCGGATCCAGATTCTGACAAGAACAAACTAATCGTCCAGATATTGCTTTCATGTTTTATCCGATTTTGCATTCCAGTCTGAAAAAACAAACTCATGCCAGGACTAAACATTAAAACCAAAACAATGCTTTACAGCAGAAGTTACTCTCGTACCAGACTGTGGTTTTTGAGCTGATTTGAGATGCGTGGAGTCGTGCGCTACATGCCAGAGAAAGATTGCGGCTGGGTTGTAGGAAAACTTTCAGTCCTGGAGGCCGAGCTTCTCTGGAACATTATGCATTATTTCAATTAAACCTTCAACACAGCAGAGCTGAGAAACAGACACTCCCCCATAAAAAGTTGGTGAACCTGCGCATTTGAATTCTACAGATGAATGTTTGGTCATTTTACTATTTGAAAGATATCAGTGGTAATGACTGAATGCAGGCAGGTTGTAGACAGGACCACGGCTACGCTAGCTAGCGTACAACAGCTAGCCGTGTCCACTACTTCCTGTTTACTGTGGTGCTGTAATTTTTACCTCCCCAATTGTATTAAATGTATTTTTATAGGGCTCTTTGTCTCCGCAGCCAAACAAAGACGTTAGTGTTGTTTAATTTTTCTTAGGCTCTGCCATCTGTAGTTTAACGGACAGCCATTACTTACCCAAGAGTGTGTACCTCGGAAAATCTTCAAAAACCTAAAGCAGCACAATCATTTCATTGAAAGGACCAGTTGACATTTTCTTCCTGACATACTTAAGGCCATTTTCATACTCTCTCTTAGTCCTGTAACATTTATTCCAATGTCATTTTTTTTTTTTTTTACCTCTTTGCGTTTTAATTTGACTAATAATCTTTTCTAATCTTTTGTTTCTGTGCAGAGTGTGTACGTTTGGGACATGTCCGTGTATGAATTCCAATCTGTATAAAAAATGTGTACACGTTCATCTAAGATCAAGGGGAAAGTATGAATCGGCCTTAGGTCATCGCGTGTCTGATTCGAGGCATTTGACTAAGTCAGTAAATCAAATTGGAAATGTCTGATGGGATTCAAAGAAAGATGATAGCCAGTAATTTATGTACATTTCTATGGGTTTTATAACAAGACTGACAATCTGACTTGAGATTGACTTGAGAAGCCAAACTTGTTTTTGCATTACATGAGACTTTCAGACTGGGAAGAATCAGCTGCTTTCCACATTAAACTTTGTCTGATTTGTACATCACTGGGTATTTTGAGCCCGGCTGATGTAACAGGGGAATCCAGAGTGTGTCCTCTGGAGACAGTGATAAGTGAATTACTGCATTTCGACCCACTCTACCGCAGAGCCCAGTACATGAAGGAAAAAGCCTTGAGGTTGGAAATAATGACAGGACCTTTTTTGAGAACCGTTGCTATGATGTGCGTGTCCAGGTGTGTTGGTGTAAATGCACTTCTCCACTTCAGAAAACTCCAACTGGACCAGTGCCCCCCTTTCCTCTCTGTGATAAAAAATATAAAAACATTGAAACAGGAGATCGTGAAATAAAAAAACTAAGTGCCATCATATTTTCTGGTGGAGAAGTTGATATGTCTGCACAATGAGATCCAACTAGTAACAAAGATCAACACTTTTTTCATTGTTTTTCATTTTGACGATGATGAGCATGGTCTAAAGATTAAAAAGCAAAATAGCTTCCAAATTTTGGTACATATACGGATCTGTAACTTTTTTTTGTTCAGTTTTTTTCCTTTTTTTTTGTTGCTGCGTCCCTTCTGCATGTCTGTGAGAGTCTGCACAGATAGAGAGGGGCGCTTCCATCTGCCCGTTTATCTGTCCATCTGTCTGTCCATCCGTCCATCCCCGTGTGTGGACCTGCTGTGTCGGGTGTCTGCATCCTGTTCCTGAATCCTGCTTCCTGTCCGTCAGTGGGCGGGGCCATAGTCGTAAGCATGAGCAGTACGCAGGGCAGGCAGGGACAGTCATTTGGCTATGTACACATTCATGGTCGGTCCATGGCTTCCAACAAACAGCAGCACTATTTCCGAAGGTCTAGTACACACACCTGAGAAAAAAGATCAAGCTTAAGAGCTGAGAGGAAATTATGTAACGATAAAAACTAGAAAAAAAGCATCCAGTCCTGTGTAGACTTACAGATCCGTCTGATGCGCTGGCTCCCACTTTGTCCCCTGCTGCGTTCCAGCAAACCTCAAAGATTCCCCCCGTCCCTCTGTAACTGTGGACTAAAGCCCCCGTCTGATACACAGAAGGAATAAAGAGATTAGGCCATTTTTAGGCTGTTTCCAAAATAATATATATATATTATATTTACACCAAGATAGATGCCAGCAAGAATAATCTATTTATTTGGCCACTTGGGGGCAGCAGTCTTCTCCACTTTCTGACTGCTCCAGCTGCTAAATCTCCAACTATGTTCATAACCAGACAGTAGAACTCTTCCTACCTGTGTATTCCAGATGTGCACGCATTTGTCAAAGGAGCCACTGGCCAGATGCCGACCATCAGGGCTGAAAGCCACACTGTAGACTGGCTCTTGGTGTTTAGTCAGTGTATGGATACAGATGCCTCTCTCCACGTCCCAAAGACGCACTGTGGAGTCAAATGATGCACTGTGGAGTTGGAGAAGACGACAAACTATTGAATAAGGACATGAAAATGAAGGTAGAGAGGACAGATAACAAAGACGTTATTGCCTACAGTGTGCAGCCCTGACCAGAGAAAGAGCCAGAAGGATGCCTACAACACATTTGGCGTGTAAGCTAAAAGACCAATGTTGTCCACCTTTGTAGCATCTAATGAACGTTACCCACCTGGCTAGCATTAGGTTAGCGCTGGGATTGTTTGTCCCGGGGCCGGTGGGACTCCACTTGATGGTGTAAATTTCTTTACTGTGGGCCTGCAGGTCATGGACACAAGTGTCCTGCTTCATACTCCAGATCTGAAAACACACAAATCCCCGAGCAAAATAAGACAAATAAATACATACAAAAAAAGAAAGAAAGTCATTAAGAACATGTGACAGTGACTACAGCTCCTTGATAATCACCAGTCTGCATCTGTGAAACCTCAACAGTGTTTCAGCTCACCTTCAACGTCATGTCGTCGGAGCAGGAGGCGAGCAGGTTCCCTGTGGGATCCCACTTGATTGCATTTACTTCATTCTAGAGAGACAGGAGAAAGACGTGAAGGGGAGTCTGCGTGTATGACAGTGGTGCCCAGCCGTCGACACTTTTCAGCTTTTCAAGCGCGTTCTTGAAGCCAAAATGTTAAATACCCAAGTTGGATTCTGAGGTCATTGATGTGACATCTCCCCTATTGGGTCAATGAAGAAAAACTCCTCATTCATACCAAAGACAAACCACTTACTGTGTGTCCCTGGAATGTTTTGATGGGTCTGTCCTGTCCTAGTTTGCAGACGTGGATACACATGTCTGTGCTACAGGAGGCAAACGTGTTGTTGCTTTGCCAGTCCACGTCTAGTGCTGGAGCTGTGGGAGAACAACAGATGGCGGTTATTACGTTTCTGACAGCTACTGGTAGAAAACCATGGTACAGAATGGTTGGAGAGATGCCTTTTACCTGAATGGAAGGGAAATTGTTGTTTGGCTTCTCCTGTGTGTGCATCCCATATGATTGTTGTCTGAGGACACGTGCATGTTCACAGTTAGAGCAACACTGATCAAGATATATAAATGAGAATTATTAGCTTTAAGCTTGAATGTACCTTGTCTACACCTGCACTCAGAATGAAATTGCCTTTTTTATTCCACTTAAGGGCAAAGATGGGGCCTTTGTGTTGACCGAGTGTGCTGGCCAGGTTACCTGTGGAAACACAATGGAAACTAAATGTGTATTAAAGAATTACAACACGGAGATTATGGATTCAAAGAACACAAAATGGGTCACCGCCTGACCTAAAATACACCCAACTGATTCAGTGGTACCATGCAAATGTGCCACTAGGTGGCTGCGTTGTTCAAAGAGTGACTGAGGCCACGTGACATACAGGCTGTAGGACAGCGCCACAGCATAACCATGACCAGGGTTTTTTTTTATGAGCTTTCATAATGTTGACAAGTACCACACAAAATATTCTCCCACTAAAAACATATGACGTAACATTCCCCCGTTATAGTCCACGATACAGGAAATTCAGATCATCTCACCATCCTTCGTCCATATTCTGGCAAAGCCATCATAGGAGCCTGTGGCCAACAGTGTGCCCTCACTCTGTCGGACAGAAAGAGAGACAGACAGACGCGTCGTCAGACTCACACCCATGTTCGTATTTGTCAGTTGCAGAGTTAGTCTGAAGACTCCGGGCTGAATGGACATTTGCAGTGATTCAGCGGTTACTGTGAGAAAGGCTTGTGTTTTTCAGCAGCATGGAGGCTTTCCAGGAAACTTGTGCTTCTGCCCCTGGCTCAGGTTTACAGCCCTCTGGCTGGAACCAAGGAAAAAATTCCAGGCTCTGATACACGTCTGCTGTTAGATGTCATTAACAGCTCTGCTCAGAGGCACTCTGGGAGTTCCTCTGTGACGATGCCTTCGTGTTACTTCGGTGGGACTGTGGACAACTAATTAAGCATGAGAGCACGAGACAACACTTTCACATTCAGCGTGATTTCCACCAACAGTACTATGAGGAACACACCCAGACACGACTCATGTCACATGACGTGTATCAGAGTTGGCGTCCTTACATTCCAGTCTAGTGAGGTGACATCTTTGTTGCTGGGGACGTCCTGGCCTCCCTCTCGTATGCAGTGTCTCAGGACGAGCTGCGTCGAGCTGCTCGTACTGTTCTCGCTCAGGTTCCAGATACGAGCTGTTGAATCACCAGACCTGAGGCAGGCAGACACAAACACACACACACACACACACACACACACACACTTAAGCGCGCTGCACTGGTCTGGCTGTTAGTCATAGAAGGAACTGGTTTCACTTGTCTGTGTGAGACAACACGCAGCAGAGGTATTCATCCTCACATTCAGTGTTTGTTTCCTGTTTGTTTTGTTTTACATTAAAAAGTATCAGCATAGTGTCAGCAGCTCTAGTGCGATGCATTCAGGGACAATACAGAGTGTGGGTTCATTACAACTCCACCGTATCTCAGTTTCTCTATTACAACTTCATAAAATATAACAGTTTGGGTTTTATGACTCTGTAAATTGAACAATAGTGACAGCGTGGCTGAAACACATCATGACACAACTTTCTGTACGTTTCAGCTTGTTGAAACCTGAAACGTACAATTAAGTGACAACTTCTCTAGAAGAATGTGCTGCACGCTTTTTGCACTGTGATGAGACATTTTACACTGCAGGACAGTCAGGAGTCACACAAAGATGACTGAAAAGGAAATGTAGGTCAAACGGAAATGAGAATAATTCAGCATGAGGCTGGAAAATAATTCAGACTTCAGATGGCAAAACTGGGAACGCTCGAGACAAAAATGACAAATGAGCCTTTTACAAGTTACAGCACCCTCAGTGCACGTCATAAATAATAAATGTGTGACTCATATTTTATGTTCATATTTCATATTAAACAACACAGCTCACTTGAATGATGAATGTTTGTTAAATATAATCATTAAAACGTTGCCTGTATATGGACAGAATGTACTAATAAAGCTGGATTTAAACATCGTGGCAATGAAAAGTGCAATTCCATTGGTTTCTTTAAAAAAATAAAACTTGCATATCATTTCTGGACAACTTTAACAGCTCTAACAGAAAGTAGGTCAAGTTTGCAGAGGAGGGCAGATTTTAATCACTAAACCAGCAGCAGGACAAGTTACGTATCCAGAACAAAGATGAGTGAGTACTGAATCGGTTCAGACTGGTCTACAGGCCGCTGTCTGAGGAACTCACCCAGAAGCCAGCAGATCACTGACTGGGTTCCAGGCACAGATGAACACTTCTGACTCGTGGCCTCTCAAGACCATGGCCTTGTTCTGAGGGATCTCCACATCTCCATCCACCTCCATCAGGTCAGCGTGGTTGTCTGAGGTTCAGAGGTAAACGCAGGTTCGTAACTGTCACTTTTAAACAGAAGTGCTCCTGAAGTAGTATGAAGTATAAACGTCTTACTTGCTAAGGCATGGGCTCCGTTCTCCTCCCCGTTGGCAGTATTCTCTCCGTTCTTGGCGTTGCCGGTGATGCTGCCTCCAGTGGCAGACGCTGGTGCTGAAGCGGCAGCCTGCTGCTGGGCCATCTTGTCCCGGTAGGCCTGCTGCCGCGTTTGAACTACGTCCGGCATCACCGCATCGATCAGGGACAGGGACTCAATGGGCCGCCCGTCAAACAATGTCCCATCCTACGGAGCAAGGAGAAGTGACCAGTTGCAGAGGAAACAAAAGAGAGGGAAGAAGGAGAAGAGGTTTGACTGTTCTTGCTTGCGCCCAACCTCATTGATGCTGACTTCAGCCTCGACGTACTGCAGGCCCTTCTGGATAATGCTGATGAGGGCAGCAGGGGGAACCAGAGCACCATTGATGTTGGACTGGCTGATGTGACTCTCTATGCCAAACGTAAAGGCTGAGTGGGAGAACCCTAGAGAGGAGAAGAGATGGGGAAACATTTTGACCACTGGAAGGCATCGGTATACTATCACGGTACCACAGTGTGCAACAAGTGGAGGCTTTGTCAGAAACACGTTCACGTTCGTCACCCGTCTCCATTTCTTTCTTGCACATTTTAACCATTTCTCATATTTCCACCTCCGACTGCTTCCGACACCCGGGGCAGTTTACAGACCACTCAATCAATTCTCCAGCACTTGTTGCGATGCTATAAATTATTGTGGTGTGGTCAACAAAACGCATTGGGTGGCATCAGCGAAATGCATTTGTAGCGGTACGTGCTTAAATCCGGTTGTTGCCCAACCTTCTGGGAGAATTTTAATTAGGAAATGGATCGCGACCTTAAGATGCCCTCTGTCTACACCTTCTTGTTTTGACATATTTGTGTTACTCAGGGAACATCGCAGAAAGCCCTTCCACCTGAACACAAGTTGTTCTCTGTCAGTATGAAAGCCTGAAGCTCGAGATTCTGCAGCTTATGCAAACATTAACAGCACAGCGGTACCATCCCGGTTTGCAGTGAAACAAGGGTTTTGGTTTACACAGCTCACTGTGGTTAGATAAAGCTTAGTCACACCTATAGAGTTTCCCAAAACAAAGGCCAGGAAGCCTGGGTCCATTAATCAAAGTGAAGACTCATTCTCAATATCACGTTTTGTTCCACCCTGTCCCAACTGACCGCATCCAAATCTACTCTTGCTGTGCAGCTCATTTTTGTTGAATAAACGATGATACGGTGAAGAAGAAAAGAACACAAAAACACAGGATTCAAAGAGTGTGTAGTAACTTTATGGCTGCGAGAAGGTGCTGCATCAACACTCGCTCTATCCAACCAAAAAAAAGAACCGTACACACACACACACACACACAGCGTTTTTCTTCACTCCACCCTACAAAGCTAACCCACACTGATTGTGTATACACAGCAACCTTGTTGGCCTAACAAAACACAGTGCTGCTGCTGCTGCAGCTGTGTAGACTCATTCTCATTCATTAAACTCATACCTTCCTCACTTTGTGCATTTGTCATGGATCCGCTGTGTTGTGTGTCAAAAGTAGGGCTGTGTGACTTCCTTTTTGCAACTTGGTTTCAAGTAACTGTGCAGCCCTCCTCAAACGCTTCCAAATTATGACTTGGCTGCTGAATAACAGCGATGCTATGAGAGGAGATGATTTGGAGCTTATGATTGGATGATCGGGTTAACACATATAATCTGTCTTTTACAAGGAAATAAATAAAATGCCACTTACTAATTACACTTCAAATTGCATTTGATCTGGGAAACAACTGGCAGACATTTGGATTTGGATCAGATGACTATTAAATGACTATTATTTCAGTTCAGGATTCCGACCGTTACTCAAGTTATGCACATGTTTGGTGACTGACCACATGTTAAATTTGAAAAAGCAGCACCTGTGTACAACGATAACTTCATCAGATCATCAGAACATACCTGACTCCTGTAGGTATCTGTAGACCAGGAAGTTGACCTCATCACTGCTAATGCTCATCTTTACTCCTGTTACACCATGAGGTCAGCACGCACACACCGAGCCTGGAAAACAGACAGACAGAAAAAGACACGATGATCGTTGTGCAGTGTCCACATTTGAATCTGATGTGAACTGCAGGCTGAGGCGGGCGCACGTGTGTGTCTGGCACTGTGCGACATGTATCACCTAGCCCGAGCGTCATTTCCCACCAGAGCTGATTTCAAATAAGGATTGGCTCAAGGCCCATGTTCCTGGAGAATAATCCACCATGTAATGCCTGGAGCTCGGTGTGTGCATCCCCCCCGAGTGAGAGGGAGCAGACCTTCTGTGCATTTATTGGCATTTAGGTGCGCTAGGTTAGATGAGCACTAGGCTACATTTCATTTCCCAGGATGTAACGTTTTCATGGTGTGGTGCAGGAAAACGTTGAGCTTTTCTGACCAACCAACATGGACACTGCTGATTAGTCGGACACTGAAGGGGAACTGGTTACAGCAACAGGATACAATTACACTGGACACACAGCATTGTGGGAAGTTACAGAGGACCACTGTGTCGAATCATGTGACCACTGACAATTTTAGCTCATCTGGCGAAGTCAGACGACAACAACAACAACTCCACACTGGAAACGGAGGCTGCAGACTCGGAGCCAGTTGCATCACCTTCAGAAGAGGTGAGGTTGCCACGACTGAGCTGCTCAGGGATCTGGAGACAGGGAACAACTCTGTGGACACACAGCAGCTTTCGAGGTTCTCTGCCATGTTGGCTCAGAGCTTCTCATCTTCTCCATGGAGACATTTGTCAGTAAGCAGACAGTTGTGAGGTTCAGCCACACTGAGGCAGAACAAGTGATGTCAATTATCTCTGATAAGGATTTTTACACTGCTTAATCATAATTTCAAACGCTGCTGCAGAGGTCGCTCGGGCCTTACAGCTGGCTGGAACTGCACACATCCGGTACTTAAACCTAGAATTCAGCGACGAGCAGCTGTCAGGCTCCTTAAACGTCCAGTTCATCAACATTTCAGCTGACTGCTAACATTTAAACTTTACACACCCCTGCACTTTGTGGCTCGTGTGTTTATGGTATAAATGTATGACGGCCACAACTAAACATACCGACGCAGAGAAATATGATCCGTCTCAGAATGCATTCAGTGAAACTAAGGACATGACGGTTCACCGAGGTTACAGACCGCGGTGGCTCTCTCATTACTTTATTTCTAATTATGTTGACTTCTGTTTTCAGAGCACTAGTAAAATTCAACAAACTCTGCCCAGAAACTGATACGAGTTGTTTGAGGCAGAATTCACTGCAGCACATCTAAAATGTTGTCTAACCATGATACTATCCCTCCTACGATTACTGTACTTGATAACAACCTGCAAAACAATATATGTCATATTGGGGATGAGGGCAAGATCTATGGGATTACATTTATTTTCATATATGCAGTAATAAATTGTAATAAAGAACCTGTCTCTCTATTTATGCATCTATTGTCTTATATTTATTTCTACGTCTCTATCGAGGCTACCGGTTAACCAGCTTAAAAGGTACAGAGGATCAATACATGGCAGCATAATGTGCCTGTGGCTTATTACACTAAAATCAATGAATCTAAGCAACCACATCCACTACATCCGACACACGACATTCAGTCCCAGTGCTTCAGACAGCAGCAGCAGCAAGTTGGGCAACTGTGGATTTTTTGGTGAATTTAAGCTACTCTAGATATTAGTTTAGTCAAGACCAGGGTTGTAATCACAGAGGGAAAAAACAGGATAATGAGAATTATAGCATGTAACGAAAAGCAGTTATAAAAACTAATAAAAACAAAATTACAAAAATACAAATAATTATCGTCATTCTCTATATGGCGCTGGTTTTATGGTAAGTTCTGCTGCATTTGTGTGCAGATCTTCTAGTAGGACTGTGTGTATCCTATTTAATGAAGATGTGAGGTTTGTAATGTGGGAATCCTGTTTAGGCCTCTTTGCCATTTAACTGTGAGGTTAGTAGAAGCTAATGTCTGTCTAAAGAAAGTAGACTGACAGCACTGGCTTGTTAGCAACGTGCTAGTTAAAGACCCAGGACTGGGTGGACATGCTTCACACTTCCAAAGACTTTCCAGGAACCAGGCGGGTCAAATTTACAGACCATAGCAAAGACACCTTAACCCTACATCGACAGCAGGACTCCCTGTATGAGACTAGAACCAATTTTAGATTCTATGTGTAGATGTGCAAGTTCCACATTTAATGGAGCTCTAACTAAAATGAACCAACTATAATCAAAGTGAAATAAAAACTAGACTAGGGAAAAGTCTGGTAGAACTAAACTAATTAAATCAAATTACAAACGTATTTGTGAACATAAAACTGTTCTTATCAGACACAAATAATCCTATTTAATGGCAGTAAGTTAATGGTAGTAAGCTGTAGAGGATGCAGGCGTTTTTATTGCCAGACATGAAAACAGATTGCCTGAACAATACATTCAGAACAAGATGGGAGGATCAGGACCGAGTAAAACAACTGCTGCTGTGTTTGGGTGAAAGAAAAATCTACATACTGTTGAGTCACAGATCAGTCAGACCCTCTGCTTAAATCCCAGCTGACAGCAGCAGCGCCTGGGGAGGACCAGTAGTTTGTAAACAGTGAGCTGTAGTTCCCACTGCCGCCAGCCCACTGCGGTGGCGCTGTGGAGCCACCAGCTGCCTGTGTTGACAGTGTGGGACAACAGAGAGGGGGGATGGGAGAGGAGAAGGGAATCTCCGGCTCTGCATTTCCTCCCTCCCTCCTCCCCCTCTCTCCCCTTGTGACTGCTGCCAGTGGCAAAGTGGCCTGTACAGTAAATCTTAAATCAAGCCACAGCTCAATGAGAGAGGAAAAGAAGGACACAGACACAGTCATGCAACACACGACCTATTTTCACTATGTCGAGGTACCGAGATTCTCACAACGTGAAATCAATGTGAGCACGTAAATCACGTTCGGGTTATCAGCTGGCATACATAATTCATTAGCTCAAACACAGGCTAATGAAACAGCCAATAAACAACTATTCCTCACACAAAATAAGACATGATCAATATGTGATAATGTGCTACTTGCTGTCAGAACTCATTTGGCAAAGTATCACTCTCACACTTTCTTAGTCTCACTGCACACAAACAACGCCACGTGTCCCTCCAAATCATTTGCTTATGCATCAATATCACCTTCAGTCAGGAGGCTTTGTGGTAACACACCGTCGCTACTCATCCAAAAAGGAAGCCAATGCAAAACGCTCTGGTCCTGTCCACGCATCATTATACCGATGTAATGCAACAGGTTTAATGAGCGTGGGACGACGTCAGTGAGAGGGACCACTACTTAGAAAAATGTTGTAGATGCTTGTGACACGTTGAAATTATTACACATATTGGCAATTATAAGTAGCTAGATGCTGCCTGTCATGACAAGAGCGACGATAATAGTCATCAGACTACTGCTTTATCGGTTTATGAGCCCACAGTCTGTCTCACGTATGTTATCTTCTGCTTTCCCTTTGTAATATGATGAATGCACACTAGCACTGGGTGCTGATATGGAAAGTCATTTCCTCTCACGCTGCGGCACAATGCAAGTGCGAGCTAGCTGTGGACTACACTAGTGCAGTGTGTTCAACTGCCACTTTCTGAGCCCTTTCTATTTTCACTGCGCATTTACGACCAATCCGAAAGACTAAACATGTCACACATTGATTCAATTAGACAGACAGACTGTGGAATGTCAGCATGTGTAGTGCACGTGTTAACACGTACATGGACTATATAAAGAAAAAAGGGCATGTCTGTGCGGCACACACTCATCACCGCGTCAGGCACCTGCCTCCCAATGAAACATTGAGAGCCATGCCATATAGAGCTTAGAAACACAGGAGATGCTACCGTCAGTCTGCAAAATGTCTAAAATCCTCGTGCTCGAAAATTAAATAATGACCAAAGAGTCACACTGTTCGACAGTCACACCGGAGGTTACGCCAACCTTGTTACTCATTCAGTAGCTTAGAATGTTTGTTGATGTGAGCGTTCAAGGGGAACTCCGCTGATTTTTTTTTTTTACTTCAAAGTCTGTTTACAGATCTCAGCAGGCGCCGCTGCGTGTGTAAGGTTAAAAAGTTTTCTGTGGTTGTGTAGTTGAGTCAGTGTTGGTTGACTCAAATTCTAGAAGTGCTGGTAACAGACGTGCGAAATTATGACAAGAAAATACATGTTTGGCTGTCTGGGCACACACAGGAACAATCAACCTGGGAAACCAGCGATGCCAGTGCCAGCGGCTACCTCAAAACAATACCCCTCTCGTTTATCATTGTTAAAATGAGTCACTGAAACCTGACATTTGCCCTGAAACTAAGTCAAAAACACATCCTCTTTGGGAGTACCCACAACAAATGTACACCGTAGGTGACCACAGCTCATTGTGTACTGTTAGTACTGGGCGTTTTAGTTGAAATTATAAAAATATTCAGATAACGATGTTTACTCTACTGTGCAGATGTGTTAGGTGTAACAAAAAACCGTAGCACGACTTAGATCTGGCTGCAGAGTTACGTGGAGTCCCTTGGAGTGACAGATTGCCTTGGCCAAACTCTGCTTGGCTAGCTGGGCATTGGTGACAGATGGTAGCATGTAGGCCTCGCCAGTTCGCCCTGCTTCATGGGCAGTTCAACCTACTCTGTGCAGTTTGTGTCGGTCTGAATTCAGCAGGTCAGCGAGGGCCACTGAACCAGCAGGGGTTCTATCTCAGAGCAAGCTGCCACTCTGGCTCCGATCAGAGAACCTGGTCTTAGTCAGAATCCCACTCACTTTAAAAAACCAGACGCATACGAGGAACAAGCCATTCTTACCGTTTGCTTTGTGGCAATGCTTGGAATCACACCTTCAACAGTCACAAACAACAAAGTCAAACCACCGCGTGTGAGCTGACAAATGTTCCAGTCATTGTGCTACTGTGGCTTCGACTGGAAAGATTTAGATAATAAAGATGTTAATTTAATCTGTATTCAGGTCCCTTCTCTGTCATTTGTGTTGAAGAGTTTTACCCATCAATCTACGCTCAAGCCATTATGGCAAAGTCAAATGTCACCCAATAGATGGTGAACGGTGTTGTTGTAGTAAGCCATTAGTAATCTCCATACCTGAACCACCGAGCGTCTATTTCTGGTAACAGGCTGAAGGAGCGGCGGGGTAGGCTCAGAGACAAACAGGATGAGCCAAACTTTGGGGGGGGGGGGTGGGAGTGGAGTGGAGTTAAGGCTTCAGTCTTGAGTTAGGCTAAGATGAAGTGAAATCCATTACCTATGTAATCACCCAATGATCTGCCAGAGCACCACACTACTAATATGGAGCACAACAAATATGGCTCGTTTCTCCCACTAATACACGTACAGCAAGTGTGAGTCTGGCAGAAGCTCCTTAAACAGCACGATCAGCTGACATAACCTCAAAAACTAGTTGGTTGTGAAGAATCCAGTATACAGATCGTCTGTGTTAGGTGGGTGGTACGTACAATCAGTTAATTTAGGCTTTGCAGCCTTTAAAAAGCATCGTCTGATCGAGAAGAATGTTACTCTTAGAATATTTATTCTTATTGTTGCCGTCATTACTACAGTAGCTACAAGACGGAGGAAAAGGATATTTTATTTTACTTGGGGAAATTACTTGGCTGTAAAAAGCACATCAATACTGAAGATCATGTTAAACATCAGACCTCCTTGACTGGGATGCTGTGCAAACACATTTACACACTGAATCGCACCATTCCTCTTCTGTGGAATAGTTCCTACTCCCACAGAGGAGGAATACATAAACCCAATTAATTACGCTACCTTCCTCCTTTCTAATCATCTGGCTTTCTGTTACTGCAAAGGTCAACACTGGCACGTAGCTTGTGTTTTGCTTAAAGTTCAAAAAGGTAGAACTTGAAAATGGGAAACATTTGCAGGTTCTCTTCTATCCAAAGTAAACCCGATGACGTGAAGATGATTGCTGTACTTCTGTTGGAACACATTACCAAAAAACGTCACCCGTCACCAGAACAGTATCCCTTATCAGCACAGAGTGTATCCCGGTTTAAAGGAATTGCAGAGGCAAAATGCGACATATATAGTATGTTGAAGGGGGGTATTAGAGAGAGGCCAGTTTAGTTGGCAGTGAACTATTAAAGCTGGTGAACAACTCTCACCAAGTTGACAGATATGCATCATTCTGTATCCGTCACAAATGTTGACAAAGGAAAACTGAGCAGTGTCAGGTCTAATCTCACATGTTATCACCGATTAATAAAGTCTCTTATCTTTGTTTGCGCCCTCGGTTTTGAGCATCAGGATTGACTGGGGACAAGATGCATTGCAAAAAGAGAAGTGGAACGTTTGGTTTCCGCTAGAGGAGAAGTGCCTGAAATGCTTGTGGTGTATTTTGAGAAAAAGGGGGCACATCCTGCAAGAGTGCAGGCTAGTTTGTAGGCGAACTGCTGCACACTGAAATAATTTTAAAACAAAGACTTCTCTCTTCTCTGATGGAGCAACACACCACTGCATCATTACACGTACAAGAAACACGTCCCAAATTCAGAAGATGCCACTGTGGCTCACTCCTGCAGCCCAGAAAAACAAGGAGCTACACATTCCTCTAAGATTGCTCCTTCATTTGCCCTCAAAAAGAACTGGTCACACATTACTAGCACGATATTATAGTATATTATTTCCTATACTATGTACACAATGACTCAGTTCCTCCTTGCTGCTGCTGACTGGTATAAAGTGACTACAAACACTGAAATATTTCAGAATAATTACAATAAACAGAGCTGAGATCTCTGCATTGAAGAAAACCTTTGACATAAACACAGCTAGCTGCCATACCGGGTGAGATCCCCAACACGAAGCTGTCACAGCAAAGCATCATACTTCAACCAGACAACCAAATCAACAATGTCGACGAACCAGGCGCATCCAAATGTGAACACACAAGGGCACTGGAAAAGAGCCTTACTGCTTCTATAGATCCTGCCCCGCATGTGTCTCTGTGTAGAGTTCACAGGAAACCTGCTGGATTCCTCAAGAGCACCCGACAAGAGGAGCAAGTCTCTGAAACTGAAGCTGACAAATGTTCTGACAATGATTCATGGGTAAAAGAAATGATGATGAACTGACTGAAATGGGGGCGTGGGGGTGGTGGTGTGGGGAAATGTGGTCAGAGTGTGGGGAAACAGTAGGATCGACAACACTTATTGTTTACTATAAAAACTAGATCTGAACACAGATAGACCAGACACATCGACATCAGCGAGGTAGAGCATAACGAAGGAAATGGCAGAACAAGCCTTTCTAATTCTGAAGGAATGTTGGTAGAATAAACAGACTGTGGAGGTCCTTGTGTGACCGCTGTGGGTCTAATTAAATCCTGCATTGTGACACTTGTGTGGAATTACCTCACACTCCAGTAACTCAGACATGGAAGACACTTATAAATGACACATAACTCAAGCAATTAAAATGCTAATGTAATCTACTGGTAACACCATCAAGGGTGTAGGCTGTGTAAAAGTGAGATGTTAATTTTCCTGAAGGAACAACAAGGCCTCAGCCAACATCCGTTAGAAACTATGTTGACAACTTTTTTTCCCAGATAAAATCTACGCATGACTGGTCTGGCCAATGGTTCCAGATCCAGCTAGATCACCAAAGATAAGAAGGTACACGACTGTGTGTTTAACATAAGTATGAAAAATGATTTGCAATACAGGTCCTTCTCAAAAATTAGTTTATTATTTTCTGTAATTTACTGATAAACATTAGACTGTCATATATTTAAGATTCATTACACACAACTGAAGTAGTTCAGGGCCTTTTATTGTTTTAATATTGATGATTGTGGCATACAGCTCAAG
>JAUMTR010000019.1:2000059-2017399 GCA_032270685.1 Microctenopoma stevenorrisi | reverse complement strand
TCTAATGTTTATCAGTAAATTACAGAAAATAATGAACTTTATCACAATATGCTAATTTTTTGAGAAGGACCTGTAGAGAGAAAGTGAAATTGAGGATTATACAGAAAACTGTTCAAAGCTTTGTGAACGCAGCATCAAGGACAGGATGAACTTTATTTAGATTTGTATGTTTGAACTAGTGACAACTGGTGGCGACAAGACGGAAAAAAACCTTTGCAGTAAATCAGTTACCTTAGTTTTTACCATTATCTTTATAAAATATTTTAAATGGAATTACTTGTGCAGTATTTTTCCCATCTTCATATTGAGTTGTGAGTAGTGTGAACGTTTTGTACTGAACATGTGTAAATGTATCTGTAACTGTGTGCAGAATTTGCTTAGGCTAATGCTAATGGGCATCCTAAATACAGAAAGGAAGAACTTCTATTTTGAAAGGACGCTGCATAATCTTTTCAGAGTTGTGGATGTGCCACTGCTTTATGACCTGCGATGTGAACGAGCAGTTAGGAAAAGTCCAGGCTGGCTGTAGGTCTCTTACCACAGTAGTAAGTCTGTATGCACCACCCGTATGTTCAGTCAGGGCCTGCTACCATGGGCTCACAACCTGCAACAGAAACCAAACAGATCCCATGAAACATCCCAGGTTCCATCGTGCCTGTATTGATCTGCACGGCTGTTCCAGCCAAATTAAATTAAATTAAATGTATTTTTGAAATTCAAATGGCTGATGACATAATATAGGATTTAGTCATTTTGATTGATAGTGTGCAGTGCCTGCATAGAGGATCACATGCATGTTCATGGAGGGAAATGTGAGAATTCAGGAAGTGCGAAGGGTGTTTTCCACCATTTGCTAACATTTTATACACCATACGTTTATCACTGGCAGTCAGTAAAGTGTAATTGTGGAACCATGAATGTTCATGACGCGACAACCTCTTTTGTGTTTGTGTGCTGTTTGTTCATTATGTATGTCCATCATAGACATGCACAGCCAGTCTCTCCAAAAGTCACTTATTCCCACTGGTTGTCCCTGTGAACGACTTCTGTTCTGTTTTTGGCAAACTATTAGTTCAATTTAACTTTTCTATTTCAGTTTCTCAAACAGAGTTTAGCGGCAGAACTTTGTTCCAAAGTTTAGATTCATTGTAATCAAGAATTCAACTCCACACATTATTATGTGAGACTTAGGTCATTTCACCAAATCGTGCAGCAATAGCAATAACCCAGGGAAAAAGCAGGGAAGAAAGCACAGCATGCTAACAGATGGTAACAATGCACTGAAAAAAGAAGGAAATGCATGTTTGCTAGGGCTTAGACACTTTTTCACCGTGTACCTTCCACTGTCCAAAATCATCACAGTGGTAAAATAACTGCTGACTAAAGCCTGAAGCGAAAGTTTAACAAGGGAAATAAAGATACAGGCATCAGTGAACTACACACACACACACACACACATACACAGGAACTGAATGGTCTGATGACTGTGACTGACACTCATGTGCTCACTCAAGTCTGAGCAATAATTCACCAAGGAGATGACAATACACTGCTTGCTTCCAGCAGGTGTCCATGTAAAAAGCAACCCCTGGCCAATGTAGCAATGCCAACGCTCAGCAATCAACACGTGGAACCTGCAAGGATCCATCTTTGGTAAGACTGCGATTCAACTCTGCAGACTAAGATGATGTTTGGAGTGTTGCTGAGTTGCATAACACCATCTCATCCATACCTCTTCCATTTTAGCCATCCTCTACAGTGTTGGTGATAACCTTCCCACAAAGACAGCAGAAGTAGCTGGGTGCGGCCGCAGAAACACTGGAGGCTGTGTCGACGGTTGCCGAGGGCTGCTGGCAGCACAAGACTGTCAAGACAGTTATCTCTTTGATCTAACAGGATGTATACAACTACTGGATTTTTTTTCTTCCCAGCCCGCCTCCACTGTTGCCTTCTAACAGTGGAGGTTTAACATCAATATATTCTTTTACCTGGAAGCATTCAGGGGGAGTGGCTGCAGGACGGGCCCTACCACTGATGTCTGTCTAGCTGTAGCTGCTGGGACTAAGGCCACCAGGAACTGCACCAGTGATCACTTTGGTACTGCAGGATCAGGTGACCCATGCTAGCGGGGCAAAAAAAACACTGGAAGACAGGACGTTAGCTAGTTCTGCAAAAGGAAGTCTCCTAAATGCACGTTCTCCATAATCATAGCAGTCTGGCTCTAAAATGTACACGTTGCAAAACATATTTGGTGTCTTTCACTAGTATGAATGGACCACTATATCTATGCACTGCTGTGACTAGTTTGTGGATGCTGAGTTGATGCATGGAAGCAACAGAGCATGTCTGTGAAGGTTCTCAGTCATCCAGGTCATGGTTATCTCAAAAAAGGTTAATCCGATAGCAACTGGACTTGTAGGTTTCTTGACGACGTTTCGCCCTTCTATCCAGAGGGCTTTCTCAAGCTTTCTCAAGTCTTGAGAGTCTTTTCTTAAGTCAAGCTTTCTCAAGTTGCTATCGGATTAACCTTTTTTGAGACAACAGAGCATGCTTTCTGAGGTTGCATTAGAGTGAAGAGGGGCAAACGATGCTACTAGTAAGGATGTTTCCAAGTAAAGGTGCTGCCATTTTAACACGTAACACCTTAAAGAAATCACATCACATATGAAAATAGGAAATTATGCTTAAAATTGGGCATTATTGGGGATGGGCGATAGAGATAAGTAAGTATTGAGAAATAACTCTCACTACAACAGAATTTCTTTACTTTGACAGAGAAAAGGTCAAGGATTATAAGAATAGTCCACTTTCTCCAGTAAGGCAGGGAATGCGCGAGATATAATGTCAGAAAGCACGGTCTAAAATGTCTGATTTAAAGATAGGTCTTCAACTTCAAGCTTAACAAAAATAGTGATTTGATTTATTTGGCATACACACTGCTGAAAAAAATGTAAGGGATATTTTTAATAATAGTACAGCATGAAGTCAGTGAGACGTGTGGGACATTGATCCAGTCAGTTCAGTAACAGAGAGGGTTGTTAAACAGAGTCAGCTGTTTTGTCTTAAAATAACAACAACTGCACAACAATGAGACAACCCCAAAACCGGAATGAAGACCATAGACTGTTTTCTTCCCTCATCAGTTTGGCATTTGGCTATGCCCAGTGCCACTATTGGTGGCATAAGGAGATACCTGGACCTTACAGAGGATTTCCAGGTAGTCCAACTCCTCCAGGACGGCACATCAATACGTGCCATTGCCAGAAAGTTAACCAGAAGGTGTGTCTTCCAGCACAGTTTCAAGGGCACTCCAAGAGACAGGCAGTTACTCTTGCAGAGCTGGACAAGGACATCGACGCTCCCATCAGCAGGACCAGTATCTGAAGAACCCGTCGGGCAGTGCCAGAGCCCTACAAAGTGACATACGACCTTGCGCTCACTGCTCAGTAAGGTGGAGCTCGACTGCCAGATTTGGCGGGTCCAGCACTGGCGTTTTGTGCTTTTTAACATCACTCTAAGCTCATATGATGTCTGGAGAAGCTGCGGTGAACGTTGCTGCCTGAAACATTGTTCAGCGTGATCGGACTGGTGGTGGGCGAGGGGTAGGCGTACCCATGGAGGGGAACGCAGACCTGTACAGGCTAGACAGGCACCTTGACTGCCATTAGGCATGGGGATAAAATCCTTAGGCCCACTGTCATACCCTACACTTTTGCAGTGCATCCTGGGTTCGTCCCCAGGATGAAGGAACTGATACAGGGCCCCATAATTTCCACGATGTGGACAGCACAGGAAAATAATGCTAAACGATGTGGCATCCTTCTATTTTAAAAAAATACCCCCCATACCCCCTACAGTATTTTTGAGCATTGTATCCCATTTGATGAAAATATTCCTGTTGCCCAACCCTAGGCGATTTTGATAAAGAAGTTCATTCTAGGAGAGGACAATATATACACTTATTACAATATTTTAGTGGTAATGATTTAACTGACAAGTCACAACAGCACACACAATAATCACCTGGGGCATTTCAAATATAAGAAGCTTAAACTATAAGATATTCTTAACAAAATGGACTGAGTAGCTAAAAATAAATAATCAGGAGGATATTTCCTTTACAGGAGTATCTGGGATCCAATTTGTTGACTACTCTCTACATGGTTGCTCCTTAAATAAACCGAGTGAGACGAACAACAACACAGGAGAAAATTAACCAGACCATGCAGATGCCTCCTCTCACCCAAACACACGAAATGTTTCCGGTGTAGTAAGAACACGTCTGACTATCTCCTGCTGTGTAACATTGTACATGTGAAAGAAACTTCAGGCATTGTATGTGGAAAACTCCAGTCACCATCATCTAAGAGCAACAAACTTTCTTTTATGCAAGAGGAGCTTAGAAAGAACAGACGTTTCACTCAACAATGCCACATCATTAACATGGTTCACATGACTTAACACAGCCTTAACACCACAAATCGGTAATCATATCAAGCATATTTTATTACAGAACAGACTTAAGCCATATCAGACAAGCTCCATTGAAGCATGGATACTTTGGATTTACCCCTGCATCACAGATAAACACATCAACCTCTGAAGCGGTGCTTAGGCCTGGCTCTCCCTGATAATAATGCAATACGTTGGAGCACTGCAAGGAGCCCGTGACTGTTAGCTGGAGGAAGCACCAAAAATAGCAAAAAGCAAGAAGAACGATAGAAGAGAAGATGTGGTGTAAAGCATGTTGAGCTCTTACCAGTGTATTGCTCAATTATGTAAGGTGACGAGGTGACCTAGTTTCATGTAACATCACATTTCTACTGTCATGCAATCTTAAACTTTAAACATTATTGCAATGTGTTCAATAAAAATATCTCAAACAATATATCTTTGTCATATTTGGACAGAGAGAAAGAAGAGTTTGATGAATAATATGCGCATAGTGTGTAAACGTGTCATTAAAAGAGTAAAAACTGATTTCACATTTTAATGACGATATCGGCCAATAATATCAGACATCCCTAGTTAAGTCATTTCAGTTTTTCTTTTTTTATTACTAAAGAGCCTCATGTTATTTATTGTATTTACGCTGCGGCTACATTTTTGTGTCTCGTTAAAAACGACGCTATACAGAGTTTCATAGCTTTCAGTTGAGCTGCAGTGTACAGTTCTGTATTTCCAATCAGATCTTACCAATCAAAACAAGCAAACAGATGGCACAATGCTGTCCAGCCAAATAAATGAACCATAGTCCTAAAAACAGTTACGGCTGCATGAAAGTCAGCCTAGCACTCCTATTGGCTAATATCAGCCTCGTTGTCAGATTTCTGTCATGCAAAATATCCACAATGACCGCTCAGTGACACCATGGCAATGTTGAATGCAACAAAACCAATATGGAAACGGGTCAAAACAGCTGGAGTCAGCAGTTCACACACTACAGAATCAAATCTGAACCCACAGTGCAGCTGCAAAGTGGCAGTCCTGTGTTGGTGCTATTGTCCTGGAAGCTGCTGAATGCTCACTGTCCCTTTGTCTTTCTGGAAATGCTGGGAGACCAGCTGTATTGGGGCGTTCCCATTACAGTTTGCTATCAAGTGTGGCGCCTGTGGTTCAATCAGAAGCTCTGAAGAGGAGAAGCTGAGAATTTATGATAATAGGGGATTCATTTAGACTGGATGGAAAGGGCTCTGCTCGTTGAGGAAGCTCTCTCAAAGAATCAGAGCAGAGGCAAGTGTTCTCCTGCTGGGAGAGGTAATCCCCCACTATTAACCATACATCATTAAATATTAGTTACATAAAGAACATAAAAACACACGTCCCCTTGTGCCAAGTATGTAGTAGGAAACCGTATTTGTACGCCTGGCTTTCTGCAAACACTGTTGAGGTTGTGGCATCAGCACAAAACGCTGCGGGTGTAAATGCACCGTACACATAAACATGATCTGGTCTGACCTCAGGGGAAACCAGAGGGTTAACAATGAGCCCTCTGCTTGTTATGGGTGCTGGTCCACACAGGACCCAAATGCAAGAAACTATGAAAATACTAAACCAAACCCACTGCAGTAGACAGTCAAACCGCGTCATCATCTGAAAAGCAAAAACAAAAACTGACTGTAAATCAGTCATTATTTGCAGCGCAGCAGATCAGCTCTTCTACTACGGTATCACTCACCCATTAGCTGGAATCAGATGATGCACTACCTACAGCCAAGTAAACTGTGAGCTGGGTACTTTCCCAGAGGTTGACATGGAAGCTGCACGGTGCAAATAATCATCCCCGGCCTCTCTGCAGAGGAGGGGAAGAGGGGCTGCAGGCCTATTAACTTCAAAGCTTTGTAGGCAGAGAGGGGGTGGGTGCCACCAAGCACCCACCCACATAGACACAGACACACATTCTTTGCAATGTTGAACTTGACCCTTGAGGTTGCCCCACACACACACACACACACACACACACACACACACACACACCATGTGACTGCTGTCAGCTGTGTGTCTCTGAGCCTAATGTCTGCTTTAAATCCTCTCAAACTGCTACATTCCTCTACAGCAAATCATACTGAAACCCGTGTAGGCACACATCACACATGCTCCACTGCTCGACAACGTACAAAACACAACATGCCATTTCAGCGCTCGTCTGTCATCCCAACACCTTCAAAACTAAGCAACAGTTATTCAGGTCTGATCAAAATGGTCGTCCCACAACGTCTGAGGGTTCCTTTCTCTTTTTTTTTACCAGCAGCACCTCGGTGCAAAAAGCCACTTCAAAGAAAACCTTATCTTTATATGTTTAATTATTTGTCCAGTGCAGGGTCATGAGGGGCTGGAGCCCCTCCCAGCATGCACTGGACAAGAGGAGGGGTACATCCTGAACATATTAACAGACTATTGCAGCACTGATAATACGACCAACCACACTTAAGGCCGGGAAGAAATCCAACCCAAAAACATTACTATGAACTGCCCACAAGGATCCACACATAAAAACACACGCAGCTATGCATAGAAATAGACGGTGCCAGGTTCAGACTGTACAATACTCTGCCCGAGAGCATCGTCACCGTGTCAGATTAGGGGATTATAGTTGTTGTGATTTGGCTGAGAGGTGACAGAATGTATTTTGGTACATTACATCATCCTTGTTTAAGAGGCGTTACCGCTGAAATGGACAATCTCTGGACACATAGCGAGTCACACTCGGCACACACCGACAACAACACGTTTGTTCTGCAATCACATCATCATCAGTGGCAGATGATGTTATCTGCTGTTCGACATTTAGAAAGTGACCCACTGGTGCAACATCCACCCGCGTTTGAAAACTTGCAACTAAGTAAAACTTGTCGCTTGTGTAATCTACAGCATCGCCTCAACACGGAAACATAACACCACCCTTACTGAGGCTACTAGGACCACTACTGAAAATCCTCATGGTGCTTTAGCTGTTGCACATAAACAAGCTTGTCTCACTCACTGAAGCCTTAGTGAAAATCAGTTTTCATGTTCCGTAAAGGTCTCCTAATGGTTTCTGGTAAAAAGGGATCAGAAGACGCCAGTTCTCCCTGAGTGTTCTGCAACGAATTACACAGATAGCTGTGTTTTTTTAATAATTTTATGATATTCTATAGGATATAACAAGCTATTTAACTCAGGCCATTAATCAAACTACTGAAAAATGACATAGCCAATGAGGAAATAAATCCCAGAGGTGGATAAAATACACAAACTTACTAGTAGTAAATTAACCAATTAAAAGTACTGGTAAAGCACAACTCAAATGGTACCTAAAAAACCTCCTTAACAATAATACTCATGAATATCTGTCCATATATGTAAACATATTTGTGTCTCTCCGTCTCTATTACCTAACTAAAAAAGACATTTTCACTAACTGCTCTTCTTTGTCCATTTTGTCTCTCTTTCAATTCACAACACTGAAAAGCAGCGATTACATAACTGTGCTACTCCACCACTCTTCTGCTGTGATTTAATAAGGCCAGTAATCAATGTGTGCTGTGTAGATAACATGACTCAGCTGCCTGCTCTCCTAACTAACCATATTCTTGTGTCCTGCTCTCATTGTTCCCTTCAGGGAAACCAACACGGAGGCCAAATTTGCAAATCCACTATGTGCTGCCAACGCCGTGGCTGTCGAACCGCAATCAAAATTCCACACATCTTCGCTTCAGGAAAAATAGTTTTTTTATGGTCATGCTTCAGTTCCCAAGGTTGTAAGATACACTATAAGTTAATTACAGCAACAACATCATACCTGTTAAATTCTGCAAAACATACTGTGCTGTGATGTCACTGTATCTGTACAAACCGTGTATTGGTCTGACGTCTGACCAATAAACGGCTTCTGTATCGCTGTGTTCTGCTCTGAGAAGGATGTTTTTCTGCACTCGGCATCACTAGAGGATATTTTTTGATAAGATTTTGTAACATAGTGCAGCATAATTCACGACCAACAGCTACAGAGTCCAAAACAACTATATCTTAAAACTAGCTAAACGCTACATGACTGAAGAGAACGTTTGACTCAATCAACATTTTAACAACAAGTGTTCAGAGATGTTATTTTTCTCTATTCCAGTTTTGATCTCTCTGGATGTTATATGTGTTAGAGGTGATTTATACCTCACAATACAGACAGCCAGTGTAATTATGATTACCATTATCTACTAAAATTGAGCTGCCGGTTAAGCATGTGATCAGAGAAGAGCGTGGGATCAACCCTTTTACCGGGCATCTTAAAGTAGTTCGCCTACAATACACAATAGTGCAGAATAATACAACAGACATTTTGCTTTTTAAGATGTGCTGACGGTGAGCAGTGACCTGCACCTGGCCATCCGTCCATTATCTATACAGCGTATCCAGTTCATGGTCACAAGTGTGCTGCTGTTGGAGCTGCTGTGCTGTCACTGGGCGAGAGGTGAGGTCCACCCTGGACCAATCGACAGACACAGACAAAGACAATCATTCACATCTACAGACCGTTTAAAATCACCCATTAACTCAACCTGTACTCCTTTGGGAGGAAACTGGAGTACGCAGAGGTAACCTAATGCAGGAACAGGGGAGAACATGCAAATGCAATCTGACTAGTAAGAGTTTTAACTTTTCACTACAGTTTCACTATCTGGCAACAACAGTCCAGAACAAAAACCCACATCATCCACTCACAGTTACATCATTGTAGCTGGTGCACGGGCATGAAAAGGCCGCTTACAAATACTTCTCCATGTCTTCTAAGAAGCGATAGACGGAAGTCGTAGTGACAGGGGTTCCCTCCAACCAGTGAGCCAACCACCAAAAGGTTTCCATGCATGCATGCATGATGCAGCTCGAAGACTGAATGAGTAGATTTCTTATTACCAGTGAAGTGACACCTACATATTAATCTAGCCTCAGTTCTAGTATTCTGATAAAGAATAGAACAGACCTGATAAAGGACACATTTATATATAAAGTTAAACAAGGCCCACAAACAATCTAGATGTCCATCTCATGAAGATTCACCAATTACTCCTGGGTCTGCGTTAAACAGCTGCATAAAATAAGTGGTAGTGGCCACAAAGAATAATCCGTTTAGCAGGTTTCTGTTCTCAACACTCGGAGGCAACCTCAACTTTAAGACTGCGATGTGGATGTCTTGGCTCACATCTGCCGGTAACAGTTGCACTTGAACACACCACAAAGACAGCCAGCTGACTGCTGACACGCACATGTGGGAGAGGAAATAACTGATAGTACTCAGTGATACAAATCAAAAAGGAAGGAGAACGATAAAACAGTCCTGTCGAGGTGGCAAAAAAATGATAACAAAATATATACAACACACGAAGCTAGGGCTGCAACGATTCCTCGAATTGTTCAAATAACTCGCAAAATACTTTTATGCGATTACTCGAATAATGAATGAAAAAAATCGACAGAATACTCGATTCCAAAAATACTCGATAGTAGCAGCCCTACATGCAGCACACTCAACCAACCAAATACTGGATGATACGGGCAGATTAAAGACAATGGTGCCTCACACACATGTCAATCTGCAGGTACTTCAAGTACTGACTACAGATGTTTAGCTTTTGTGTGGTAGAATACTGTTCTTTACTGTGATCTTATTGTTTTGTAGCAACCATTGAGTCAGTGTGTACTGATAAACTCAAAAGCATTGCAGTAAATTAAATAATAGATTCAGACCATCCACACACATCAGTTGAATAACCTAGTTTAATATTAGCTGCACTATTTGATCAGTCAAGTCAATCACTCAAGTCCAACAGAAAATATAAGCCGTTTGTTCAAAAACACATAAGCTGAATCACTTATATTTCAGTTCATGCGTAAAACAACTTAAGCCTATGTAAAGTGTGCTTAAACACAGGCTTTATTGCCAACCTTTTTCTTCGTACCACTGATACTCAAGGCTTATCTGGGACTGGTACATTGTGTCATTGAGTAGAGCTTCACAAGGTTGGCAAGTGGCCCTCCTGGGTGTGTGTGTGTGTGTGTGTGTGTGTGTGTGTGTGTGTGTGTGTGTGTGTGTGTGTGTGTGTGTGTGTATTCACCCATCCCCCACACCGCCCATGGCCTTGGAGAAACCAGCTGCACTGCTCTGTAGTGAGCTTTGAATAACATTGGCATAATAAATCAAATATGATAAACGTATAAAGCATGTTGGCACATTTAGAAACCTGCTGTATGTTGCAGCATCATTACTTATAACTGTGGTAATAATGATGTGCTTAAGAGAGAGGAAGAACACCTCAACCTGTGAGAACTATTGAACAAAATGGTAACTTATCAATACAGGTTCAATAAGTAGAGACAATCTAAAAGTAAAAGAGGAATAAAAACATGATTCATTATTTCTGTTACTTTGTTATATACTTTTACACAGAACAAATAAAAAGTTATGTAAGTAAGTTTAACAATTTTAATTTCAGTGTTAATGCTAATAGTGTGGAATGTATGTCATAACTGGCATGTTCATGGTTGAGATTGAAAACCACTGATGTGCTTTTAATTTCAAATTTAGCAGGAGTAGCAGGAAGGAATGGGCGCGCTCACAAATACAAACCATGCACGAGAACTGTCACACGAGCACAAGCACGCCGCCCGCGCGCGCGCGCCTACTCACGCGCTGACGCTGCCCATCCCCCACCCCCGAAACAAAATATAAAAATAAACGCTGGAAACGGCGCAATAATCCAGCCAAACCGCGTACAGGCACACAGGTGCGTCCGCTCTACACGCAGGTATCATTTATAACGACAACATTCATGTAAAAGGACGATAAACACTCACCAGAAGCTCCAAATCACACAAGGGGGGTGCCTTCTCCTCTGTACTCCTAATATGGAATCTCCTCCTCCTCCACCACCGTTTCTTTCTAGCTCTAATTAAACCTCGAAAAAAGCGTTATAACGACCCTCACACCCGGCCAACCGATGCTACAAATCCCCAATGATCGGTGTGTTTTGGATACACGGGCATGTATGACGGTAAATCCCCTTAAAAATGAGCTGGATGGACAGTTGGGTCTAGATTGTAGGCTTGCTCGCTAGCAGAGAAAAGAGCCAAACGGTTCAGTAGCAGCCAACGGCTTCAGACTGAAACACAGAGCGGCCGACCCGCCAGGCGAAAATGAGCTAGGCCCCAGCTCCGCGCTGCAGGAAGCACGCTCCGCGCTCACAAACATCAAAATGGGTGTCGCAGTGTGGAGGAGGGCGGCGCAGCGAGGCTCGGGTTGGCGGGAACTCCTCCGAAACAACGCGCAAACGCTACGCGTCAATACAACGTTGTCCCTTTGAGATGTTGCACTTAATGCGCATCGTGTTCTGGCAGTTTGCACAATTAATAATACTGAAAATTATAAATGCAATTTATTTTTGTGTCTCACAAATACACGTGTGTGTAAGTGTTTATATATTTGACATATATATTCTCTAACCTTTAGAAATATAGTAAATATTGTATTAAAAAACAGTATGTATTTATAGTATGGGTTATTACAATTATCAGATAAATAAAAGAATCATACATATAAACATCTGACCTGTCACAGTATTGGTTATGTAGTAATGGTATGAATGGAGAATGGAGGTTGGGAAATGACTTTTTATACGTGAGCATATTTTCTCAGCTTGTACTTTCACAGGCCTCAGGGAGGAGTGTCGTACAAGAGGTGCCTTAGAAATGTGATGGGGAGTTATCATTCATACCATTTTTATTTTGACCACACTAATGTCTGTGTTTGCATCGTTTTGAGTGGAAACACAGCTTTCACATCGGTGGTAAGTCATTTTGCTGCTCTAGTGTGGCAAATTGTGAAAGTGAGACACCTCAGGGCAAAGCAGACCACTGTCAGTAATGACTTTCTGGGAAACCACAACACACCATCTATATGCAGGAGTCAGCCTCTGTTCATTCTGCAGCAAACACAAATCTTCACTATTACTATTTATGATTGTTCACAGTGATGAAGTGTACTATGAAAAACCAGATTCTAGGACTACTTAACAACCTCTGGCTGCAACTCAAACAGGGATGTATTATAAAAGAATTAATCTTAGCTGCTGTTTATAGAACCACTAAAATTGAAGCTATCACATTTGTACTTTGTATTTTACATTAATGAGGACTAAATGTTATTTGCTGGTTCCCATGCAACAAACCACACAAGCTTGAACTTGGTTGACAGAAAATCTATTTTTACACATGATTGACAATTTGATTGGCTTCCTTATAGAACAGCTTTACCTCTGGGATGTTTGTTGCATGAACTGTCTGCTTCAGGTGCTTCCCACAACATTTCTTCAGGTCAGATACTATTCTTTGATAAAACGAAATATGTGTTTTTCATTGTGTTGCTGAATGATGCACTTTCTGTTGAACTTCAGATCACAGAGGGACAAGTTGACCCCTTTTCTATACAATCTAATTGTATAACCCAGAATTCACAGCCCAGTCTATAATGGCAAGCTGTGTTGGCCAAGAGACCGTGAAAAAGACACGAATCATGACATTGCCACCACTAAGTTTTACAGATGGCAAAAAGCTAGAATGCGGGATTTTAGCAAATATAACACCTATATAACACTCATTCTCATATTCGCTTGCTATCCCATTGACAGAAACACCTTTCATTTCATATAAAATGCTGTAGTTTTGTGGATTTCACATAATTCTGCCTCAGTGATTCGCTGTAGGATAAGAAACTGTGGGAATCCACCAACCCTTCTCTGTCCCAGGATAACTACATCAGCTTTTAAGCTCACTAATCACGAGGCTCCTGGAATTGGTTTCATCCACACAAACAGAAAACACACAAAAAAGGTTGTGTTCTTGTTTCCTGATTCATTTTTAAACACAGTAAACAGATTTGTTTTTATCTGCCTGCTAACGTTTCGGCACCGCACAGATGAAGGCTACAGCATTAGCCGTAACGTTAGCAAGAGGGTAAAAACAAATCTGTTTAAAAAAGAATCTGGAAATAACAACCAAGAAAATCACACAGAATGAGCGTAAAAAAAACGTAACGTGAAAAAAGTAAAGTAGCGCAATATACAATGCAAATACTTTAATAACGTACAAGTAGGCTTTTAATGTTAACAGCCTTTTTTCACAGGGGATGTTTTGAGATGTCTCAGGGATAAAAACAAAAGTATAAATAATTATAATAATAATAATATTGACTAATCAGATTGGCATGACTCACAATATATAATTGAACTTTCAATGTGTGTATAGTGTGATCAGATTCTTTAAAAATCTCAACCAAGCAAGTTGGAACATCACATTGAGCTCTAATATTAGTGCTGTGAAAAAGCACCCATGTTAATTTCTCCCACTGGCTGTGTGTCACATGTACAGTATACCACATTGTTTTATAAAAAAACATATGGATTATGATTTTAATGAAAGCGAGACAAGGGGAACAAATGACACATTTTACCAATGTAATTGAATTTTACATGCCCACGTGTAAAACATCGAGTCATCTGCATCCAACCGGAATTTGATGTATGAAGAAATGAGAGTAGTCAACTTCTGCATTTGTTTGCACATGCACATTCATTTTACAGAGTTTTGAAATGAATGAATGCAGCACAACAGAACAGTTACAACATACCATTTTATCTCTCAGTCACCTCTCACAAGAGACACATACCACAGGGCTCTCATCATCAGAGTTAGCCAGGAGGTGTTCTGTGACAGCGAAGAGATTGCCTGTTGTTATATGGGGTGAAACGGTACGAACTGACATACAAACAACAACACAACAAAGCTTTATTTGCATTCGTACATACACATGAAACCAGTCATGCATACTAAGATAAACAGGAGAAAATGTCTCATGTGATTGAATTTGAATTGGATTTTAGTGGTTTGGGAATGCAGGATAGATAGATAAAATAGCAAAACAACAAATAGTACCTAGATAGAACCGGAGGCTGAAGTGAAATAAATTAATATTTTGTATAAATTCATATAATTTTTTTATATTTTTGTAAAACAAATTGAGCCAAACACAAAGTAAAAGTGATTAAAAAATGAATAAAACATGAATGAAATGATTAAAATAAACTAACAATAGCCATAAAACATGCACACACTGAGCTGTGAGAGAACTCTGACTAGTGCCAACACTGTGGGATACACTACATAATGCTAGACTGACAGGTGCTCTTCAGTGGCCTGACATTGAGCAACAACCAACGGTTGGCTTAGTGCGTCACAGCCCATAGTGTTTCTTGGCAGCTATCAGACTTGGTGTTCATCTTCATGGAAACAATGATAAACAAGTGGTTACTATTATGCAACCATCACAGTAGGGTTACGTTGAGGCACTAAAAAAACTTGGTTTAGTAAAAGATTGTGGTTTGGCTTAAAATAGTTTTTTCTTTTTCACAGTTGCAGTGAAAAACTGAAAATGTTCATTAAAAAACCACTGGTCTGTCTCCCGTGGGAAAGTCCTGGGTTTTCTGACCCATCCATCCACACCAGCCTCATGCTAATGCAGACCTTCTGTACTTCGGTTGAATGTCTCACATTTCCAAAAGTCTTATTTGATGTGTTATGCGAGAGGCCTCACTTGTAGAGATGAATTATAGCTGAGCCTTTTAGTGAGTTTCAGTTCATTGTTAAGCTGTCTGGTGCACAGCTCTCTCTCAGTACTTCTTTAGCCTGTTCATGGTGCATCAGACAAAAGCTCTAAATATACACTGTCCACTATCTGCTCAGCTCCCAACAGCAGACAGACACGGTTAGACACTGAAGCATTTATCAGATAAAGTGCTAAAGACTATCTTTGGCCATGGCACATCCAACAATAACAGCCTCGACCTTTAAAAATCTATACCAGCATTATACTACATCCACTTCACAGGACATGTAATACTTCACTCCACCTCTGGCATATTTAGTGCTGTGACAATGACAAGGTCTCAACAAAGCATGGCTCCATAATACATCTTCATAAGGCCTAACAGTAATGGCTGTTCTCTACCTACAGAGCTATAATTTACCCTCCGCGGCGGAGACGGGAATAGCATGGCGGGCTGTTGCTGCTAAGTGGTTAAATTATTTAGCATGGCAGAGATGGAGACAGTGAAAAAACGATATGTTTGTGTGTGTGTGTGTGTGAGGGGAGAAGAACTGGCGAAGAAATGACTCGTGTATTTTATGCATGCATTTGTGTTGTGTGATTGCGTGTGTGAATGAGAGAGGCAGAGCGTCGTGGTGCGCCATGCCTCATCAGGCGGATAAGACAAAGAGAGGCTGGACGCTTTAATATCCTCTTCAATCCCAGCTCACCTCGTTACACATTAACATTTTCAACGAGGAAATCCAGCTCAGACAGTTAAAGGCTCTCCTGAGTGAAAGGAGAGATGAAAAGGCAGAGGGATCTCAGAGGAAAGTCCCGAAGAACACCAATAAAAAAATCCCAGAGTATGCAAACAAGCCTGAGTTATAAAAGGCAGCAGCGGTAATTTTGGCTGCTTAAAATTACTCATAAAAAGTTGTCTTTAACTAAAACTCAAAACACCAACTAACACAGAGACAGATACTAAAATCCTGGAGACGCTCTCAGTTTGGTTGCTGTGTATACTGTAGATTATTGAGCATAGTAGCAGTGTTGCTCCAGTGATTACAGTGTTTGTCGGTTCACAATTGTGGGTCAGACTGGAATATGCTGACGAATGTTAGATGGAGAAAACACGACCAGCCGCAACATCCATTTAATATGGACAATTATTTAAGCAATTAGAGGCAACTAATATATCTCCTAATACTTCCAAATGTACAAACATCTGTTATGAAAATTATACCAAGACCATAAAGAAGGAGACCATAAGCTAATTAAACACAACAGTGAGATGGCCGTAGATGATTTAAATGTGTCCAGTGTACCAGTCAATGCTTCAGGTGAAGTGACGTGACTGCGATTGTATTGTTGCCCTCATCATTCACACAGCCAATGCCCATTATTCGACTCTCTTCATAAATGTCTCATACCGCAGGACAATGATAAATTATGCATTTATAGCAGCTGCAGGAGAACATTGAGAGGAATGTTGAGAGATGTCCGGAAAGTAAATGTGTAGCCACAGTAGGTGATGTTTAGCAAAGTTCATGCAGTTGCATACAGTGCAGTAATACTCACCTTATTTAAACAGCCTCCTAAAGTGATCAAGTTTAGCCTTCATCGTGCTGCTTTGTAAATTAAAGCCTTTTTAGACATTGATATTAACATTATTGGCTTAATGCACATTCTACATGTTCCATAATGTTTTAAATTTCATTTACAACTGGGTTTACAGTAAAAGTAACTTTACAACAATTTGCATAGACTTAATGGGATAATATGTATAATACACGACAACAACCACCTTATGACTTTGTTAGTTCACTTAAAGGTGGCGGCAGTGAGCGGCCTCAGAGCTAAAAACACATGACAAAGAAGGGGAGTACTGGCGGCTCCTCCATCTGAGGTCATTATAGTCATTGATCAAAAGCCACTTTGCATAAATCTGGAACTGGAACCAAGGTATTTGGCTTCCACATTGGTTATGTATTCATTCTTCGTGGCTTTATATCTGACTGATTTGCAGGCCTTTGTGTTACAAGCTTACAAACTGACAAAAAACTAGAACTGAATTGCCACAAAACACTTATGTAAACGAATAGAGTTGATGTTCCCAGTGATGGATTATTCAGCTGAAGACTCAGGAGTAACTGGCTTTTCATACCACTCCTACGCTGATGACACTCAGCTCTATCTGTCCTTCCCACCAGAGGATACCACAGTGTCAA
>JAUMTR010000019.1:1964007-1999095 GCA_032270685.1 Microctenopoma stevenorrisi | reverse complement strand
CTGGTGTCTTCTTCTTGTAAGTCGCTTTGGATAAAAGCGTCTGCCAAGCAAAGTAAAGTAAAGTAAAGTAAAGTAACTAACAGGAATGTATACTCCACACTGTTGACTGGAAAACAATGGCTCCCTGGAACAATACAAAATAATACAGCTATACTAACATACATGAACATCTCCACAATACAACATCCCAGCTAATAATGTATTTACTGTTATAACTGAAAAACACGTGTTGACCATATTTCTAATAAGATATGCAGAGCCCAGTTCAATGTCCTACTGTCTGCTTGAAAATAAAAGCAGATATGAAGCATATAAATATTCAACTAATAGAAATCAGTCGAATCTTGCAGCTAAACTGTCCCTGCCAGTTTTTTTTCTGTTGTCTTACTACCTATTATGTCCATTTCTAAGCTTTACTTAAATGGAATCATCCATCTCTACACAAGAGAGAGAGAGAGAGAGACAGAGAGGTGGGGGAGGGTAGAGAGAGAGGGAGAGAGAGAGAGCTTATTGTAAACTGTAAGAGGTGTGCAGCAACTGGGACAGATTATGTCTGCGGAAACGAGGACTGCAGGATCCCACCCATCCCCCACACCACACAGACACACACAGACGCAGACACGCACACACTCACTAGAGCTCATTTGTGCCTGGCTGGTCAACCCGCTGCAATAGATAGATTCCACCCCACCCCCAATCCTCTGCTCAGTCATTCAGACCTGGGAGAGTCAATAACAAGCTGACATCATCATTGGTTTTGTAGGATACAGTGCTGCCTTTATTCTAGCAGCCGTATGAAAGCAAGGGCAGTGTCTCCTGACGAGGCCTGGGGCCGAGTGTCCGATCACAGGTCAGAGAGTAGAGGTAGAGGCAGGGGGACAGACACTGAGGGGGTAAGAGAACGAGAGAGGTGGGTGGGGGAGGGTAAAGCCGCATGGATGGCCCTAGTCTGGCTGTATCATTGACACTAATCATGATACATATACATACAGTATTCATAAATAGAGGGACTCCACACAGACATCATTCATCTTGTATGGATTCAGGGAAGCTAGTTTGACTGCTGCCAAGTTAAATAAAAGAAAAAAGACTGGTTCCACAAAATTGTATTTTGTCAGATCAAAAGAAAATATTTGCAATTTAACAAAAGTTTAGTGTTGGAGACTTAATAAAATGAATTAAAGTGAAAGTTTTACTTGTACAAATGTGTTAACATTTGTTTTACTGAATTGTTTAAATAGCAAATAAAGCAAATGAGAATGAAGAATGTCCATTGGGATCCAAACACTTCAAGCTCAGATATGTCTGTGCTCTTTATTCTCAGTCTGAGATATGGCTCTTTCTTTACCACCTGGCCTAATGAGCCAGCATCCTAGAGTGACCTATTTACTACTGACATTCGGATCGTTCTTTTCTGCTATATTATGAAGTTGCCATTTGAGCTGTGAGGCATCCGTTTCTGAAATTAGACATACTAATGTATTTGTCCTCTTGCTCAGTGGCTATGTGAAGCTAGTTGTATTCACTGATCTAAACACTGACTGACAAGTTTCAGACGTTCTATGTTTCTGTAATCAAACTTATGATTAAACCACTACCAGGGCACTATCATAGCTGCATGTTAAATATGAAGAATTTATTTACCCTTTACAAATGATTAACGCCTGGAATTATTATCTTCACAAAGTCCATAAAAGCATCATGGAAGGTAACTTCTGACTAAATGTTGACTTAAACTAAATCCAGTGACTAACGTGTGACTGAAACAAACTACAGGAAATGACTAATACTAACACTAAATACTGTCAAAATTAACACTTTATTGAGTGGAAACCAGCACAGCAGGCTTACTCACTTTCACTTTCTAGAATGTATTAAATTCACTCTGATCACACAACACCAACCTTTCTTATGCTAATCAGATATTTAATTAATTTGCATCATTCCGATATTATATGATTTCTGTGGTAAAGAAAGTAAATATAATATAATCGATATTTACATCTATACTACATGAATCAAGGCTTTCACATCACACAGGGTGCTCTTTGTTGAGGAGGTGGCTGGGTAAGATATCCGTTCAAAACAAATATAGAGAGATGCAAGCCTGGGTTTTGAAGTCATATACGCACAAACAGTTCAAGATAATCTCCCACAAAAGCCACGCATGACTGCACACCCACATACAGAAGGAGCTGCAAACGAAAGAACAAAAGGCCATCGCCCCCACCCCAGCACACACCCATTCACACACATGAAAGTGAGAGAGCAAAGTGATGATGTATATGTTTGTGTGTTAGACATAAATACAACACACCACACTACAGAACAGACACAATGAAGGCAATTTCACAGGCTGCTGATACTGACTTGTAGCTGTTGGCCAGGGAAATGTACACGCTTGTGTAAATGCTGCGGACTGCCCGAGAGCTACAGGAACTAATGGGGAAAAACAATAGGGAACAGATCTGGAGATCCAGTATTAATGTTTCTTCCATAAGCTGCCTGCAGATTACAGTGGAAAATATATATATTGTGGACTGTATTCACTTTGGGCTAGTTTGACTTGAACGCAAGAACGTACTACTGTCATTAAATAAGTTAATTAAGACTTGAGTACAGAGCTTTCCTCTGACATGCAGTGGTGACGAGTTATGCAGTAAACCTCAATTCAGTATTTTATAAGTCGGAGGACACTGTGTAGAGGGGATCTTATCTGATCTTGATCAGTCCCTGTTATCAATACACCTAACACACATATTTTACTGAGGTGATACTCACCCCTTTAACCTGCCATGCCTCATGTTTTGCACATGAGACTTTGAGATGTTTCAGAGTCTTTGCTGTTATCTCACAGTGGTGAAATGAAAATCTCTCAACCTGTCACACTATCTGAGAGCACAGAAAGGCTGTCTTGGCTTCAGTTGCTTCCTACATGGTGTGTGTAGTGATCTCACCAGCCAGTTGTAGATAATGCGGTAAATAAAGTCATTTTCATTTTCTGCTGGGGTTTAGCTGTTCTTGGCTACCTTTATGAAACTTGTGTCATTTTGTCTAACTGGATGGATGAAGTCAGTGTAAGTTAAATAAAACAAACTGGCTTTTATTTCTTATCAGTGTTCAAGATTTCTCCTGCTTTTAGTGACAACTTGCCACATGCCAGTCCTACCTTACAGAACTATTCTGTAAGGTAGGACTTTAAATCATAGTGCCTCATTTATTCATAATGTCTGTTATTGTTGGAAACGTAAGTAAAAAATGTGCTTACACAATTTCACATAAAGATTTAAAAAGATGACAACCATTAATGCAGATGTTGATGATGTAGATTAATGTAGATTGTAATATGAAGTTCAGTCCTCTGATGAACTATGTAAATAACTCCTACAGTCATTCACTGCTAAAGTGTGAATAATTATGTTTTGTGGTTTTAATTTGAAAGTATTGCAGACAAAAGATAACTTGACATTAGTAGGGGAAAGGAAAACCATTGTTGACTGTCTGCTGCCTGTGTTTTTTGAGGTGCGTCTGCTGTGGTTGGCGCCTGTTGGTGGCTTTTTACTCGATTCAGCACTTTGACTTGGCAACATTCCTTATCAGTGACAAATACCAGGTTCAACAAATACTGCTTTGTTTATGGTTTGTATGAACATACAGCGACGCCTAAGATATAGCTAATAGTGTGCATTTGGCAGAAAAAGAGGGGCTGAGTATACCAAGTATTTGGCAGGGGGTGGGTACCTTTACCAGATGATTAAACATTAAACTATGTTGCTGGCAAATTAAACAAATAGAAAATCAACAAGTTACTAATGCAAGGTAATGAATGCATTTATTTATATTTAATCTGAGTCGTGTTTGGCTGTATATGATTTTTGCAGGGGTCATGAGCCCCGTTACCCCGGTGAAAATTACACGCCTGCCTTAGCTATATGTTCATATAACATTTATATGGAATTTATGCAGACTTTTAAAAGCAAGGCCCAGGTTTGTCAAGCTTTGACTCTCACTCCAGACGTGACTCATTCAAACCGATGCCATACAGCAGTAGTTGGCACTCTAAGAGTTTGGAGGATGGTGTTGTGTGTTGGTCATTCCAAAAATCAGTAATACACAAAGAAACGTCCAATAAACTGACTGAATTGCACATTTGTTTGCAGTAATTGGAGCAGTTGCTGTTAGCATTACTGGTAAACATGTTAAATAGCTATACCTGTGCTACTTTCAAGGTCGAGATTGTTCAGGGAGACAAGATAAATTATTTATGGCTGGGACCTGCCAACCCACCAATGGATAGGTGGCAGTGATCTGAGGAGGGGAGGTAAGTATGACAGTTGTGAAAGGCGGAGGATGAAAAAGTCTGCAGGTGAGTCAGGCTTACGGTTCGCTGAAGGAGTAGTGATGACTCGAGCAGGGCAGGACAGTTAGGAGTGAGGTTATCAGGGGATGGCGGCCTCCAGCATCTGCTGCGTGGTCACAGGACAGTGCAGAATGAAACATATACAGAAAGCCTCCCTGTCCACAGATACCAGAGACAAAAGCCTCAATCCAAGGTCCAAATCCAAACCTATTTCCAAAATAAAGAGAGACAAAGAGAGCAGATGACAACATTCCTTAAATCCCTCATCCAGAAACAGAGCAGAGGCAGATAACAGATCTTCCAGAGCCAAGCAGGAATCTAAAACCAGAAGAACCGAGTCAAACTTACAATACTGCTGAGGAGACAGAGGCAGGTAAAACTAGGCTAGCCCTTTCTCTTAAAAGTTACGTTTCTATAGGACAACATTATATTCCTGATTACATCAAGTTGTAAACATGTTGATACTTAACATAATATTGTTCACAGGTAACTTATTTTTGTCTGCCACAAAATCCAATCTACATCTGGTTTTCTGTCAGTCCTGCACAGTAAACACTCTCCATCCACTCCAACCACGTCCCTGTAAAGCAGTTCCCTTAAATAGTCATTCATTCACAAAAATACGTTCCGGTATAAAATGACAATTACATTCTAATCAGGCTGAAGAGTCGTTTGAGTGAAAGATGCTTTAATGCACAGGTGAAATCAAGAGAGCAATAGAGTGTGTGTGTGTGTGTTTTTCCTGGAGGTTAGAGGAAAAAGGGACCAATTACGCAACATTTCTGAGTGAATCTAAACAAAGTATTTTCAAAGCCATGTATTCCCCAGGGTCAACTTTTGTTTTCAGTGGCCAATTTAGCATGAATTCATAACAAAGTGAGAATTATACGACACACTGAACAACTTACTGTTTGTATGTTCAGGTTTCTGACACTCTTTGCAAAGGTGATGATTCTCATGTCCAATCATTTAGTCATTATGTGATAAAAAAACAGAAATAAAGTCAATTGGTCGTTTCCTATGCAACAAATATCCATACGTCCTTTTCCCACCACAGGTCTGTGAGCCACCTTCTTGTTGCTATCGCCAGGTTTCAGGTTTCTAGCTTTCCCTGCCAGTACTGATGAAGAGCTCTGCCATAGCCCCTACCAAGAACAAAAGCCCTCTCACATTCTGAAATGGACTGATTAGACAATTTCCCAACAAACTGCTAGGATTCAAAAACCAGAAACATTTATTTTGTGTATATTAACTATCTAGGATCTTGGTACAAAACTTACAACTGAAATGTTTTCAAGTAAAAAGTTGATGCAATAACAAAAAAAATATTTATTTATTAATACATCCAAAGAAATAGCAAACAGCACAGATGTGCATGGGAATGGAAACACCGAGTATATTTCTTGTACTAAATTGGTTTGGAGGACACTTCACAATCAACAATGTGCCAACAGAATACATAAGAGGTGAGAGTCTGCCTTTTATTTCACCAGTGTATACTTTTTCTCCTTACAGCGTAACATAGGCTCACAACATCAGATTTCAATTTGCACTTCTCGCATCGTGCTCCAGTGAAGCTCTCAGGCATTGATGTCATTTTAGGGAAGCTATCGAATAGATGATTTACATTTTAACATACTGTTCGAAAAACTGCAGCTGGTTTCAATTTTTGCTTTTCTGAGAATAGAACAAGCATTTTCTGAGGCAGTAGGTTTTTCTAAAAAAATCTCTCTTAACACTTCTCAAACTTAGTTTCACAGAATAAATGATACCAGTCATGTTGAATGTACAACACACATGTATAGTGTACACAGTTGTTCAGTGTATACACGCTTGTATGTAGTGTAAATAGTTTTATGTGGGTATTAGCCGGACCTAAATCTAGCCCATAGTTTGCAAGTTCACTGCATATTCAGTAGGAAAGAAAAAGGTGTTATGGTTATTTAAGAAATAAAATATTGCATTCTTTCTTTACCACTGGATGAAATCCAACTCTAAATGAACAACAACACTCTCACTACCATGCAGGTGTTCACAAGTGGCAGCTGGACGATTCTGGCTAGTTTTGTTTTATCACTTCTTCTGGCAACTAGAGTTGTCCACACTACATCTATAATTATGATGGTTAAACCTTGAGAAACCACGTTACAATAGAAGCTCTTAGTAACCAGTCTCTAATCATTGCACTGAACAAAGAAAGTTTGACTTTCACACCATAGCAGTCGTTGAGGACCCAGCTTTATGGCACCTGCCGTCTGACTGCATCTAATATGGCCTGGTTGGTTTTGTTTAAGGTTGGGACACATCAAGCCATCACTGAGTGTCTACTAGCCTAGTTGGCTGACCCCTGTCAGCAGCTTTTCAGCCCATTCAGTGGTGTAAATATCCACAGTCCTAGGTCTAGGTGAACACACTGCATGTCTTTGGATTATGGGCTGAAACAAAGTCACTGAAAGACACACATTTCACACAGATCAGCAGCCAATTCCATTCAGAAGACCACATGTGAGGTGCACCTCAACAACTTGCTACTGCGTAACGTCTGCAGGATGCATGCCCATCTCAGAGGTTGAAAACATCCCAGAATCAACAGGACCTAATAAATAAAATCAACATTAACACAGAAATTATGATTTTTTTTTACAAATATTAACGAATAGAGAATAAAACCTGCAAAAGAAGCCTGCCAACTGTGGATTACATAAAGGCATTGGGTGGGTTCAGTATTTAGCCGTCTATTTTTTTTCCAATTCAATTCAGCTTTATTTATATAGCGCCAATTAACAACATAAGTCACATTACAGTGTAAGGTTTAAGACCTAGTTACGTGTGATACTGAGTTCTTGCTGAATGCAGTAGCTGCATTTTATTCATCAGTGGTATTACAGCTTGGCCTACTTGGCCTTTGTAGTACTTTGGGCTTCCATGTAATTTAGGTTGAAAGAACGGCTCACCTTTGAGTTCATTTATTAAATTGTTATGCAATGTTTGTCATACCCCTCAAGTAGTCCCAGAAGGAGATAGACATTTCAGTGAAAAAGTCGACCAGTTGGAAGCATGTCGAGACAGAGATGCCTTTAAATGCCTACAGGCTGGGGAAATGCTTTTATTGGAACTCATGCAGGCAGGAATGTTTGGCAGATCACCAACCGCCATAAAACCCTTTCAAGGAAAAAGGGGAAAACTGGCCCTCTCATCCAAACCTCACATTCTTTAGTCACACATGGTTCTCCTTACCGAGCACCTCTCGCTGAATCTGGATTGGATAGAATTTCAGGAAGACCTATGCTTTAAAAAGAAGTGGCTCATTTGGGGGAAACAAACGTCAGCTGCTTCTTTTCAGGCATTATGATTTGTGGCCCTTGTGGGCTACTGCACATGGAAAATGAATCTTTTCAACTTGCTCGCCTACTTCTAGCAGACAACATGAGTGCTACTTTGGATTGGTCGTAACTGACAGAGAGCAGAAAGGACACAAACTGCTTCAAAAGCAGGACCAGCATCAGGGCTGACCTGGTATTTGGGTCCACCTTAACAAGGCCACGTTCCAGATCTTGCTAATGGGCAGTCGGAGGCTACAATCAACCACACCTAGAGTTTGCTTTCTTTGCAGGGGTGGAAACTTTTAATTAAATACAGTTAGCCTCACCCTTTCCCACTATGTTCAATTCAAACACCCTTGTAAACGGAATTTCTGGGACTAACAAGTATAGCTTTTACTGGAGAGAGTTTTTGTCCTGTTATACTGCCAGGTTGTTTTAGTCAAAACATAGATGACTCCAGTTGTTGTAGTCTTGCTGGCTGTAATTTCCCACTCATGTTTTCTAAGTAAAGAGATATGAAGACATTTTCATCAGTCCAGACTGTGGTCTGCCCTCAATTTAGTTAGGTCCTCCCAGCATGACAAACCTCTGACTATCAGATGTTAACATCTGTCTTCCGATTTCCTTAAACCGATGTATGTTGGGGTAATTTTAATCTATACTGCTCATGACACAAACACAAAATTCAACAAACACCGCAGTTGTCTTGGACGAGAACAGAGAAACCATTCTCAGACTCTTACAGCACTCGGTGCCACCCAAGTTCAACTGGCATCGTTGCTGCTCGCCAAGCAAACCTCTCTCTGGAAGCACAGCCACCAGAGTTCATATAACTTGAGAAGTAAGCTTACTGTGACCACACCCCAGTCAAAAAAAAAAGGCTGGCTCTGACCATCAGTCCCCAAGAAGAGATTGAGAATGGCAAGGCATGACTGGAAGAGAGTGTGTGTTGAGTTGAGTTTAAATGCAACAAAGCCTTCGTCCCATAGTGAATACATTGGACGTTGCCTGCAAAAAAAGGTGATATAAATGACTAGATCAAGGTCACAGCGTGTTGCTTGTTAGTCCTGCTTCCTCGGACTTAAATAACTCTGTGTACCAGCCACTTTAATATAAGGCAGACATAATCCACTGAGACATCCTGGTAGTATTATTCTTTGTTAACTCTGGTGCATTTCACAGGCACAAAGCAATATCCTCTGTGTTGGAATACTAAAGAGTATTCATGCCACAATTTGCCATGTTATTATTTGTGACGACGAATCCTCCCACATCCTGTTTGAAACCACTGGCATAAATTTTCACATGGATGTTTGGAGGCTCTGTTCTCACAAGGACATTTAGAAAAGAAACCACTGACTGAATTGTATGTAAGTAAAATAAGATGGCAAAAGACTGTTCAATCCTTGCTATGAGCCAGGGCTTAATAGGCTGAGTCAGAACAGTTTTGGTTTCACATACATTTTCTTTTCGTTGAGTTTTTGTCTCTATGGGCAAGACTCGAATGGAAAAATATGATCTCACATTCTTTCATCTTGATTGATTCATCGGGATTTTGTAATATTTCAAATTCAAAACCTGGAGACAATTTCGTCTCTGGACGAATTCCACTTCCACTTCCACGCCAGTGCCGTTTCTTTTAAGTGAATAGGTCTGCTGTGTAAAAGGTATGTGAGGGTTGTTTACTAATGATATCAGGGCACAGTTGAACCTAATTAAACTGCACCTACACAGTCCTAAATCGTTCTTACAAAGTCTTTTGGTAATCTGAAATTATTGCTGAATTTTATGCAAAAAAGAAGTTAGAAAAAAGGCATTAATCAAATGTTTGCTTATTCAGAAGAGTTTGGGGTTGTTCACGCAAAAAACACATAGGTCTTAACTCTGACAGTAACCATAATTAACCATCTCATCATTAACAACCTGATCGAATAATCAGCATTGTATGACTCTTTATTACTGTGCACCACTCCAGTTAAATGAAACATTAGGTCACAACACACTGATTGAGATGCATGTGAATGGTGTGGGAGGTGAGGTGGGAGGAGCTATGAGACTTCAGGTGAGGTCCAAAACCACTGCATTCCCACCAGGTGCCGGTGACCTGACCTCTGACCACTCTGGCGGTTTGGCATTTAACAGAAATGGCTAATGGCATTGCTTTTACCATCACTGGCACTGTTAATATGGATGTCAAATTTGATTTGGCAAGGCGCACCGAGTTCCCCACCAAACCTGTGCCTCACCCCCTGCCCTCTTTGTACTGTATCTCTCCTGCACCACCCGTTTTCTCTCTCACACACTGCTCTAAGTAAAGAGGCTGCCATGACGGACTGCCTGTTTTTTCAGAAGTCAGGCAGAGAAGCAGAGAAGAGCTTAACTCCAGGGAGCTCTGGAGATCAAAGTATTTACACACACACACACACACACACACACACACACACACAAATGTTGCAGCTCTCAGTAGCCACACATACATTCATCCAAACCCATCCTCACATGCACACAGACGGAATATCAGCATCAGTGCAAATCCCCTGGACACTTTCTGCTGCCTCCCCATAAACACACACACACACACACACACACCTACACACACACAATTTGTAAGGGAAGATTAGGAGAACTCTCCATGGATGTTTCAAGAACTCCTTCTCTTTGACAAGACAATCTCTTTGTGTATGCACTGCACTGTGTGCGTGTAAAAATGTAATAGGAAACTTTCATTATAAGGACACTTTGACAGTGAGAGGACATTTTGTCCAGTAAAGACGCTTTCTGGGGGTTAGTACTTGGTTTTACGATCAGCTTTAATTAAAATTAGAGTAAGGTGTCGGGTTGCGTTCGCGTACGTGTGTATAGGTGTGTGTACGACATGACCCACATTCCCCATGTGAATGAGTTTACCTTTGAATCATTAACACTTTCCCCACCACATCCAACCTGTCCCGTTTTAGTCTTTCTTTCACACGCACCCCTCCCTCACCTTTCTGCAGCGTCCTAACAGTAATAACGAGGGGGTGAGATAATGCAGGCAAAGCTACTGTGGTTTCAACACAAACCTCCCGGATCTCCAGAGAGGACAAGATTAGGCTGCAATCTTCCATCCTGTTCCTGAAGGCAGATATTAAAGGCAGACTCGGGTTTTTATTTGGCACTTGGATTGTTTGTGACTGTCAAGTGCAGCACATTCGAGGACTCCTTGAAAAATGTGCTCCACTGTAGAGTGGATCCCTGAAATGTAGTGTGTGGTTAACAAGGTTCAAAGAGATTTTCACAGTTGACTCAAAGGCATTAGGAACATCAAAAAAGAATTTCAAAGCTTTTACATCTTAGAACATACAACTAGAGAAAATATGACCAAAGACACAGAAGACAGTAGCGTTAGTGTATTAGTGAGTGTGGTGGTGATGATGTTCATGGGGTAAGGATTAGGGTTAAATCATAAAAGTGGTTCATTAACGACGTGACACAGTATGAAGGTTGAGCAGCCCATATAAACATTGTGCTCTGTATGACAGGAATGGACACATCAGAGCGAAATAATGCGGAATCAGGTCATTTACCAGGAGAAAAAGTAGCTTCATACAACATGGAGGGATCCACAGACGTTTGTGCACAAGCTACTAAACTCAAAGTACAGTTTAAGTAATCTGTCAGATCAACGGACGTCTGAACATCAGGCCTTTCTACACTTTACATCCCCATGAACAGCACTGAATTTAGCCTTCTCCCCATGGCACATCCCTCTCATGAATGATCTTGTTCTTACATTTTGAACTTTCAAATACCCTTTTTAATGCGAACAAATGCAATTAAGGTCTAACTTCCCCTTTTTACAACCTTGGGAGAACGGTGAGTCAAACACGACTGACTTTGCTCTTTGATCGGGACTTTTAATGCTGTAACAGTTTCTGTTGGTAGACGTGTCCTTGGGCAATGCAAAGCAAAGAAGCGACAGTAAAGGTGTGGCAAAGAGAAGGAAAGCTTGTCAGACCCCACTGGTGAGAGACTGTGAATGATTTGAAACAAAAGGCAAGGATGAAGGGTTTGAAGTGAGAAAACAACAGATGTAGATAGAAAAACTGCAGAGTTAAGAAAGAAAGTCAGATGGGAAGAGATGATAGAGCTACTGTATGTGAGGAGTGAAAGCCTTGTTCTGTTTGCCTTTGCTCTAGATAGAGAAATAATGACTCTCATTTCAGTGTGTGGAAGGTGAAACATGAAATGACCTTTTAAAGGATCGGTATCTGTATTGTCAGTGTGCAAAACATTCAGCCAGCAGCTCCCCAGTAGCAGTGATGTCTGCTACATTCAGCAGCAGCGTAACGTGGTTAAAGCAGGAAGATACTGGGTGTTAATGTCATTCAGAGGATCTGGTGATACTGCTTCACTCTGTTGGATCCAGTCAGAGTCTCTCACACGTGACTTCAGTGGATATCCAGTACTGAACACTGAATGAATGTCAGTCAGTCTGAGATATGGCTTTATGTTGTTTATACTTTTGACCTATAAGCCTACAGCAGTTCCGAGGGAAACATTGTGCTTTAGTGAAATATAAAATATTACAGATCGCCACCTCCACATTTACCAGCTGCAACACCAGTAATGATTTACACATTTGTGCAGCAGTAATTATAATCCAAAGAAATCACATTCAGTGGTCTGAAATGAGCCCTTCAGCATAAAGAATGGTATTTGAGGTATTTTCTAAGCTAATATGCGTGTATTTTATTTTATATTTTACATAATAAAAGCACAAAAACGTACCATAGGTTCAGTGATTGTTAGTCTAGTTTTCTCTCCTGGAAATTATTCACGGTGACACCCTAAAATAAAGATGGCCCATGTGGAGACTTTTTGTGTGACTTTTGCATGCTTAATGTTTTCTTGAGAATTTCCCATCACCATATTTTCCCCTGTTTGCATAATGTACAACAGAAACCACAGGGCGACGGCTGCAGACTAGTTTCTAAACCTAAAAGCATCTGCCAGCCACCACCGAGGGCAGACGGTCACATGGCAAATTACATTTAGATTAAAATCCTGTATATTTGTACGTTGAAGATTTACAGCGTGATCTCCAGCAACACATTCAAATTCTATTACACTGTAAATCACTGCTTTGATTTCCTGACATTCTGGAAAACAACATTTTTATGTTGCATTTATTTTAATAATACACATTCATCTGCTGTAGAATGAAAACAACATTATTAATATTTGTGTTTATAGAAAATATTATTCATATAATTTTCGTTACTGAATGTAATATTTTTTGGTGGAATCTCATACGACCAGGTGAACATGAAATTTGGTTGCTGTGCCCCCCAGACAACACGCACGTGTTTCGTGTGAGCGGGACAGCATGTGTGTGTGTGTCTGTCTGTGGTAATACAGGCTGCCTGGATACAGCTGAGCCAATAACAGTCATATCCCGAGTTTCCTTGGCAACACTTTAACAGCCTTTGTTGTGAATGAGGCTGCTATTTCTAGATGGATCAAAAGGACGAAAAGTACAGTTCAGAGTTTTTCCTATTCACAGAACCACATCTGTTCCAGGAGTTGTAAAAGCAGCTACATTACAGCTCTGGTACATGGAGCTTGTTCTGCTTTCATTACTCATTTGAAATGTAAATTCTGAGATATTTTATACGGAAACTGCCAGAGCCATAGACACAGAGCCAGCGCAGACTTAATCACCATGTACAGTAAGTAACTGAAACTGGAATAAAACTGCAGCAGTTTTCGTCTGCTCTTCCCACATAGGGCGCGTAGTTTGTTAGCTTGACCTCCTTACACTTGATATTTGTAATTTAGCACACAAGCAGGGCAAGAGGAAGGAAACAGGATGCAACTGACAGTTTTCTTCGCAGCGCTTCGCATCTGTTGAGTAATCTTTGCAGCGAACACTCAAACAACATGCATGTTGCCTGACACAATGAATGAAGTGATCACAGACGGTATAACAGTTGTTACGCCGTGGAGACGAGATTCCCAAGAGAAGAGAGACATATATATGTGCAACATGTTCCCGTAGGTTGGATATTTCAGTCTGGACCAAAGTGGTGTGAGTGCAGTGTTCACTTGTCTGTCCCTAGTGTGGATGAGTTTGTTGGCGCTCTCTATTTTCACATCGATTCGCTTTAACCCTGCGTGTGCCTCTTCGGGTTCACCCTGAGCCATTTGTCCAACATGTGCAGGTGATAAACATGGTGACAACGTTTGGTTGGTTCGATGCACAGTGGCTGGTTAGCTTAGCATTAGGACATTTGTTCACGAATGCCTTCAGGTCAGGTTTTTTTTTGTGATGCAAAGAAAAACAATGCTGGACTATATACTAAATAGTGCCGATTTTCAAGTGTTAGTAGTAACACTGCTGTCGCTGTGGCTGACAGCCTGCTTCGAAACGTAATGATGCAACGTTTCAGCAGTTTGTCTTTACTTCCAGAGTCTGGGAGTGAGAGACTTTGGACTCAACACGGTGGATCTGAACCAGCTCCACTGTCACTGATCATTAGACATTTCTGCTGCAGGAGTCGTAAATGAATAGCACTGATTAAAAGTCCCACCTCTACTAATTTAGTGGCAATTACTTCCCACTGATTCTGTTTGCTTCTGGTTTTTCTATTAACGCGGTGCGTTCTCCAACTTGAATAAATTTGCATGCATGAAGGCTTGAGTGCTTTACCTGGTAGTGTGATCTTTCAATTTATAGTCTTTCATTTGTGCAACGTGCTCTTATTAGAAAATTGACAAGATGCCATTTTGCAATTAGCATAAAGTTTGAGAGTCAATGAATGAGTGATAGCAGATGAGATGGAAGTGACTACATGCAGACACATTATACTCTGAACCGCTGACAGGAAGCTTTAGTGGAGGGAAATAATAATATGTGTGTTTGTGAGGATGTAAGCTAGAGAGAGATGTGGAGGCTGGCCAAATCAGCGTGGTCTAATTTCAGTCCCAGCCGTCCCTGCGGTGCCCTAATGAAGACAGAGCTAACAATCAACTTCTCTGTTGGAAGAAAAGACCATTATCTCGTCATTACAAAGAGAGGACGTGAAGCTGGACCTCTCATAGACGACAGAATTTAGATGACTGCTTATATTCATTGTGGTCGAGCATATTGCAGACACAGGTAGATGTTCGCACAGGTACAGATGCACGTGCTTGTCTGAACTTGACTTTTGCTTTGTATCCAGATCAACTGACCAGTCACAAAAAATAAGCATCCATTTATTGAACTATGTGTAATAGAAGCATCGCTTGTAGACTCTGTTGTTGTTTTGGTTTTGCTGTCCGTGCACTGCTTTGAATCATCCACACTACCTTCATAGCCCTGGTGAAAGGTGTCATAAAGTCACTGTAGAAAAAGGCAGATAGACGAATGCATCTACGAGCTAGCGAACACGGTGCAGCAGCGCCTGGTGCCACCAGGTATTCTTCTCTGGGCTTGGTGGAGTCCCGGAGACCAGACCAGAGCTGCGGAGACTAAATATGGAAATCAGAGCTTTGATTCAGGCTTCCTGCAGATGGTACGATACCCTGGGCGTGTTGCATGTGGGGCCCGCATTGATCATTTTTTTGGAATTCTGTGTCACACGCCTACTTGTTCGCAATCAGCTCACTGGTCATAGGAAACCAAGAGCATGAGCCTACAAAGGGGAAACCAATGTATTAATGACGACCAAACACTACCTGTGGATCAGTTTGGGGGCAAACGGAAGAAACCCTGATGTGAAACAGATTCCTCTTCCAGGACGGGCACGTATGCAACGTGTACAGTGTGAACACAACAGAGCCAAATACATTTACATGAGAAATCTACCTCCAGATTCCACCAGCAGACCTGTGCAACACATAAAGGACAGATGGACAAATGGTGTTTAGCGCAATTGATTTGAATCATGTGCATGTTGATATCCTCAATTTTTTTCCATTGTTGCTACATCACTAATCTGACTCCCAGTGACCCTCTAGAATTAGAAATGTGTCACTTAGATGCATCCCTTGTGTTAAATGGAAATAATCACCATTTGGCTTATGCAACAGCCAGTTGCTGTCTATGCAGCTTCTGGACTTTCATGCCGTTCAGTCTCCTCCTCCAGCACTCTGATCCTCTGCTTCCTCTTTTTTTTAGAGAGAGGGAGAGGCAGAGGGACAGAAAGGAAGACAAGGGTAAAGGAGAGAAAATAGACAGGCGGTGGTAAATACTTCTCTACTGTAGGACTGCAGAGCACTACTGCACTCTGCATGACAAGACCAGGCAGGCAGACTGTGTGTGTGTGCGTGTGTGTGTGTGTGTGTGTGTAGCTACGCAGACAGGCAGACACTCAGTGAATGTAGGTGAAAGGGCTTCGCTGTCAGAGCGAGGCAATGCAGGGCTGAGCAGAGCGCAGATAGGCTATAATCTACACTCCCCCGCCATCTTTCCCAGGAGGGTGGAGAGGAAGAGAGGCGGATCAATGTGGGAGGAGGAGCGGAGGGCAGCAAGAGAACTCTCTGAGTAGAGACAGCAGCTCTGTTGTTCTCGAAAGCTGTGATCGTTTTGGTATCACTGTTGTAGTCTTAAAAGGTGGCAGCAGAAAGAGAGCAGCAGCTGCAGTCAGCTCGGATTCAGCCCCCCCCACTGTCAATCCATACGCTCGCTATATCTCCAAGCACAACACTTGATCTACTTTGCTGGAACGTTTTAAAGGAACAAAATGGTCATTTCACTGTGTACGTGTGAAGGTTTGTTTGTGACTTATGTTTATTGCTTCAGTTTCGCACAGAAACAGGTATTTGGGTTTATTAGTGACACCACATACAGTCAGTCAGGGTCAGACCAGCAACTCATCCAGGGTCGTCCCGCACTGTGTCCGCAGCGCGGGAGAAGCATTTATGGATGAGATCAGACAGGGTAATGATGAATGGATGTTTGGGGTGAGGTAGGTCAAACTTTAAGCTGACGTTTGACCTGCGAGTCTCAGAATCAGGCACATGAAACATGAAACACAACATGCGTGTTGGGTTTGGCTCATCATACTGTAATACAGTCACAAAATGGGACAGAGACTGTTTGCTATGGTGGAAGACATTCTGGAGAGCCAATGCATACTGTGTACATGTATATATATATATGCAAACAAGTCTTTTTTTTGTTAGAGGGTTCAAATACTTCACTCAATTAAATGCAAATCAGTTTCTATCTTTTTTTTCAATTTTCATTTTGATGTGCTGTCTGTCACTGTTAAAATAAGCCTACCATTAAAATGATGGTGTTCTGAGACTTTTCATTTCTTTGTCATTAGACAAACTTACAAAATCAGCGAGGGCTCCACTGTATTACACAAAATATATCTATCTATATAGTTACTCGTTATTATGGCAAGCTCTCTCAACATTTAACAAGTATACAGACTATACAATCAGCATATCAAGCAATGTCCTACCTGCTAGTCAAAAGTAGAATTTGAGATATCTAAGTTATCATTTTAAGTGGTCAGAATGTCTCATTGAATTGAATGGGAAACAACTTTAAGATATCCACTACATCATTTTGTCTATCCTTAATGTGAATTCTAGATATCTTGAATTACATTTTGACCAGTCTAAACTCTCATTTTGACTAGTCATAATTACCTTAAATTACTTATTAATTAAATTAAATATATTTCTAATTAAACACATTTAGAAATATCTGATTTATCTTTTTACATCAAAATGACGTACTAGATATCTCAAATTCGACTTTCACCAGTCACATTGTAATTTTGACTTTTCAAAATGGCGCTTGCCATACCTTGTTCCATCTGTTTGAACAGGCCTTTCATTTTCAGCGTTAGAGCTGTGGCATCGGCTCGATCTAGATGATGGGATATCAACAAAGCTGGAATAGCTTTCAACCCATCTGATTCTTCCAGTGTTTGCATCTAATCTGATATGTCAGAATGATTGCTCCCAATCCCACCCGTGTACATGAAGCGCATACAGTACAGACACATATATCTGAAAGCAGCCTGTGTGTGTGCTGGCAGTGGATTCTGGGGTTTTACACATGCGGGAGGAGTGTTTATCCACTTCCAGCAGATGAGAATACACCTTGTACTTTTGAGGTTGTGGTGTTATAAATAGTCACAACAAACCTTGGTTTCCTCTTAGTGGTCTCTTAACTGTCTTGCAGAGAACTCTAAGTGCACACATAAGCATAACATTAGCAATTGTGTATTTCATCTTCAGAGAGCATTGGTAATCAGACTGGAGTTTGGAATGAGTTCATACTTTTCTGGCACACTTTGAGGTCCCTCGTTATATAACACAGAGCAGTTCTGGCTGCAGGAGAGGCTTAGTGTTCGTAGGGGAGAAATCTGCTTCCCCTGCCTAACAAGACAGAGCTATAAAAAGATAAAGATTCTGTGTGTGTGTGTGTGTGTGCGTGTGTGTGTGCGAGCGCTGCAGGCAGAAACTGGAAAGGACAATCAACAATTACAGGCAGGCAGGCAGGCAGGCGTGGGGACGGCGGAGGTGGCGGGGGAGATTTAGCAGAGAGAGGAAGGGAGAAAAATGAATCAGGGCTTGTGTGCTTGGTTAGGTCAGATAATGCATTGCTGACTGGAGAGGGGGAGGGGGGCGGTTTAGAGAGAAGGCTGAGGTCACTTCATGCCAACTTGTCTCACAGGAACAGGAACAGGAATGACTAAACAAACAGTGAGAGAAGCCTTTGTTTATTGTGGCAAGGAAAGTGTTTGGTGCGCTTGTTCTGCACCACTGAGATGCTTTTTGGAGATGAATCTCCATATTGTGCCACGTATGTGCAGGAGGACGCGCACTATTCTTTTCACCTATAGACAGTTGATAGAGGTTTTGAGCAATGAAGTGTGGCAATGTACAATAAATGAGAAGGAAGGAAGACCTGCAAGACAGTTGAGTTGAGATTAAAAAACCTTCTGTTGCTAATGTTTTATCAGGGAGGTCATGCACTCAACGCGTTCGTCAGATCGCTGGTGATTTTAATTGAATGAATGGACATAAATGAATCATGTTAACATCTAAAACGAACAACTTGATCGATTATTAAAATCAGCAGCTTTGCTTGATGTTGGCGCACTGACAACAATGCTAAAGCCTGGAGCGAGCTTCAGCTTATGGCTGTAGGAACTCTGCTAATGTCTGGGATGCGCTAATGCCTCAGGAAGTAATAACTATGTTTACAAAGTGCCTGGTTCAACAATGTGGCTGATTAGCCTCTCACAACTAGACTGGGAACTAAGGCCCATAGACATATTGACATATGTATGTGTGTATTGTCGAAGTAGTTGTGACCTTTCTGGGCTTTAGCAATGGTTAGAAGAAGAAGAAGAATCATCTTTATTGTCTAAATTTGTCTCCTGCATTTGACCCATCCTTGGGGAGCTAGCGCTAAGGACACACCTGGCATGGGGGATGGGCTGGGTGCCGCAGCTGGGAATCGATCCTGCTACCTCTGCATCCCAGCCCTCGGTCTCCATACAAAGCTCAACATTCAACTGTCAGTCTGCAGAGGTCTTGTTTTATTAATAAAGGTGGATGAAACATGGATGCATTGAGGAGAAAATTAAGGTCGTAATTTTTAATTTCTCACTCTCAAAAGCTGAGTGACTGAGGCCGACAAGACGATTCACTTTATTTACAATACCGAGAGTGTTTTGATGAAGATCAGACAGGGTCAGGGAGGTGATGAAGGCTAAATGTTTGAGCAAAGTCATTACACCGTGGTTACAACATGTGCAACGTGGCAAGAAACAGCACTTAAACGTCGGACATCAGCTCTTATTTGGACTAAAGCGCCACTTATAGATTCTTAAACCTGACATTTCTTAGTACTGTCGTAGCTGGAGGAGTGTGTGTCTGTAAGCGAGACACGGGAGTGGGGTGTGCGGCGGTAGTGCTGGGAAAGTGGCTGAAGGTATAAATGGACTGACGAAGTGATTCCCTTAAGTGCATGTCTTAATAAAAGAGAAGGTGTATCATATGTGAGGGGGAGACTGTAAAGAGTATTGAGTAAATGCAATGGTTACTGAGAAGAGATTGAGCAGAGGGGAGGGGAGAGGACTGGAAAGGAGGCAGACAAATCAAAGAGGGGGATGGACGACGACAGGAGACAAGAGGTGGAAGATGGAAACAGAAAGAGAGGGGAGCAGGTTAGCATGGAGAGATAGGTGGACGCAACAATGGATTAGACAGGATTAATGTTTAATGAGTCCTACTGATTGTTGTTGGTTGTTGCAGAGACAAAATGGTAACAGGAAGCACAGAGAAAAGTCTACAAAATAAAACATGTGTATGAAATGTTGAATATATAGAGATTACTAATACTTATAATCCGCTTGTGATCAATGTGCTAGTATGAAAATGGTTACAAAAGCTGTTTTTTAGCAATATGCAGTACCTGATTTTCCGCTTACCCTTTTTGATTGGTGACTACTGGCACCTAGTAGTCACCTTCATCCTCTCTCTCTCTGTATCTCTCCTCACATATCCTTGACCATGGAGCTGTCCTACCAACCTGCAAGTCTCTCGTCTGCTGCTCTTGTTGTTATGATCTATGTGTCCACTAACCCCAACCGGTCGAGGCAGATGGCCGCCCACTCTGAGCCTGGTTCTGCTGGACGTTTCTACCTCTTAAAGGGAGTTTTTCCTCCCCACTGTCGCCTCAGTGGGACTGTTGGGTTTTCTGTATATATGTATATAATGTGTGAGGTCTTAAACGGTGCACTGTAAAGTGCCTTGAGATAACTTATGCTGTGAAATTGGGAAAATATAAGTACATTGAATAAATATCAAACTGCTGCTATGAAGAGTTATTTTATCTTCAGCAGGTGCAGAATGTACTTACTTCTTCTGTCAACTTTCTGTCTTGGCAATTTTATTCAACTTTTTATCTTTATCATCTTCTTTCACCTTTTTTCCTTTGCTAACTTTGTGTCAACTTTTTATCTTTGTCAACTTTTTGTCAACTTTTGTGACTTTTTATCTTTGTCAACTTTTCGTCAACTTTTTGTCTTTCAACTTTTTCAACTTGAATTAACTTGCCGAAAAGACACTGACCGGCGTCATCTTTGTCATCTTTCTCTTTGCTTATCTTTATCTTTTGTTAACTTTTTCCTTTTGTCTCCTTCTTTTTATCAGCTTGTCAGCTTTGTCAACTTTGTCTTTTGTCAACTTTTTCTTTTTCTCACCTTCTTTTCATCAGCTTGTCATCTTTGTCAAATTTGTCTTTGGTCATCTTTGTCTCCTTTTCTTTCTGTCCCCATTTTATCAGCTCGTCATCTTGGTCAACTTTGTCTCTTGTCAACTTTGTCCACTTTTTGACTTTGTCAAATTCAACATTTTATCTTTATCATTTTTTGTCTTTGTCAACTTTGAGTCAACTTTTTGTCTTTTTCAACTTTGTCAACTTGAATTAATTTGCCGACCGGCGTCTTTCGGCGACAGTCATGCTCCCCCACGCGATTTCTTCTGAAATTGCTAAGTCTAGTTTGTTGATGTGTCTCTACCAAAAGCAAATTTGTCACACAGCACTGCGTCTTCTTATTTCCATCAGCAGCAGCTAGCTGGAAAAAGTAAGAATGTTTTCCATCAATTTTAGCTCTTATGGGTGGACTGGGGGATGGGTGAAAATGGATCGACGGCAGTGTAGTGAAGCCAGACAGTGAATGCTAGGTCAGGGTTAATGGATAACGTCCCCCTGGACCACAAATTACTTCCACCTAGACATCACTGGGATTCATCTGCGCTGCGCTCATCATTCAACTCATGTGAGCTAACTTATGAAACGGTTACAGTTTTGGACAGTTTTTTTCCATTAATGCCTAATAAAGCTGGATGTGAGATATTAGCAATTCACAGTGTGTTGTTAATGCTTGGTCAGCATTCATGTGATACAGGAATGTGAAAAAATCTGTAGTTGGATTTAAAACTAGAAAAACGCATCTGTCAGCTGTCCGGTGTGGAGTCACGTTAAGGCCACAGACGCAGTTAGCAGGCTGAGATTGAGTGAATTCAGAATTTTAGGAGAAGCTGTCTCTCGTGCAGTGACCTGCTGTTGCTGGAGCACTCTCCACGCTTCATACTTCAAGGTCAACTGTGCAGCAGATGACTTCTTAAATGCCAAGCATCAAAACAATGAGCAACTGATTCTGGAGAGACTTTTATAGACATTTATAGACAGCATGATTATGCTTTTAGCTGTGTTGTATTTGCAGTCTGAACGTTGCACATTGTGATGAAAGCTCTTCAACTCTGAAAAATGAAATGAAAATTATTAACTCTGGCTGAATTTGACTTTGACCCCATGTGTCCTTGTCCACATGCAGCTTGGTTAAAAGCTCTGTTGGTCATTTACACTTGATTCAACCAAAGAGAAAACAGAAAATGCGGTGAACCAGTAATGAAGTGAATCACAGAGTCAGACTTTTTGAGGTGCCCCCAAAAGCTCATACTAGAGCAGCATTTCTCAATGAGTGGCACGAGGGGTAGTCATGCTTGGCGCATGAGAATCCATTTTTTAACGCTAAATCACCCCCAGTCGCTAGTTGGCAGCAGTGCTCAAACGAATCAACAGGCTGCCTGTAACCCAGCAGAAGTATAGCGACCCCAAACACACACAGTGTGCAGAGGGAGAGCGTTGAAGATTATTACAGTCAAAAGAAAAAGATGCAAGAGGAAAGTAGAAAATGTGACAGTAGCTGGAAAAACCCCCCTGAAAATATGATGAAGCTTAGTTAGCGCTTTGATTTATCATGAACACGGTCAGAAATGAAATGTGTCTTCTGCACAAAGGTGTCTTGGCACAAAACCTTGGCAGCCGACAATATTTCTTAATTTGATTACATAATCAGATTTGTGGTGCAAAATTTGTTTTTTTTTTCCCAAACGAGGGGCACAACAGAAAATATTGAGAACCACTGTACAAGAGTAACTATTTCTTTCTAGGTGCATTAAAAATGCATAAAATAGGCAGGGCTATGGTAAACACACTTACAAAATAAAACGTTTCATATTTTGATATAATGACATTGTTTCAGTGAGCAATTAGAACAATATTTAGATATTAGAACAATATTTGCTGTTATGACACATTTTTCACAAATTCTCTGCTACTATAATTATCTGTCTGTGCACACCGAGCTACAGAAAAAGTCTACGTGACTTTGAAGGCTCGTTGTGGAATCTGGAGCAGAGTCACACAGTTTGCCGTTAGTGCGACTCAGTGCTGCCAGTTCTTCCCATCGCTCCATCCATCTGTGTGTGAAGATGAAAGAAGTGACTGGCTGGGTTAACAGTTAATCAGAGGGGGAGAGAGGGGAGTAAATGAACGGATGGAGAACATCGTAGGGCGTAGAGACGGAGAGACAGTAGAGTCTGACATGAAGAGAAATTAGAGAGATCAAGCAGGAAATGAGGGAAACTTTAATGTGGGGGGAATGAGACAAAATTAGAGGGAGAGGACAGAGAGGTGAGGAGACAGAGAAAATTGGTGTGAAATTGTGGAATGAAAGAGAATGAGAGAGGAAATGAGGGGAAGAGTGTGCGGGTATGTGTGTGTGTTAGTGTTTGTGCTGCGGAGAATAGGCAGGGTGATGGCAGGCGGCGCTGCATGATCAGCACTGCTATTTATAGATCTGTGGAAACAGGCAAAAGAAGACAAGGCCAGCAGTGCTGCAGGCCTGCGTTGTTCTCAGCCTGAATATGGTTTCATATCAGCTACTTCAGAGTGTGGTGCAGGAAATACAAATGTGTTGAAAATCTGTTCTGTCAGTTCTCATGGCTAGTTTAGGGTCATTCAGCTAAACACACCTGCTTCAGCTGCCTTCATTCAAACCAAACCACATTTTCAGAGTTGCCCTGGTTATACTCCAACATCAAACACCCTGCAGGACATCAAATCCCTGACCTGATACATAATAAACTTTATTTCAAATTCCACTAAAACACATTCTGCTTTTGATAAATTTCTTTCAATGTCAGACAGAAATGACCAACACACCAGTGTGATGTGTTGCTTTGCACTGTGCCCCTGTCTGGGATGGGGGTTTACTGCAGTGTACCGCAGCTCTTAGTATCCAGGCTCTGAGCGAGCTACAAAGCAGCTGACCATAAACAGCCAAAGTCCCACTCTGAGATTCACCAGAATTAGCCAAAGCTTTCACCTTTGACTAACTGTCTGTGAAGGTTCTCAGTCATCTCAGAAAAGGTTTTTATCCAACAGCAACTGGACTTGTTTGGTTTCTTGACGACTTTCACCTTTCTATTCCAGAAGGTCCAGTTGCTATTGGATAAGAACCTTTTTGACAGACTTGACTAACCAAACCAACTGCCAGCCATTTAAATAGAAATGCATATTTTACCACACATGGTAAAAATAATAAACTGGCCTGGGAAGGACTGGGAATAGCTACCTCTCAGCAGAACGCTCGTTCCCAGTCTCTTTACAATGGCACCACCAGAGGGGGAGTATATTCAGTCCACAATGAAAGAGAAAATAACCAGAAATGAAGAACATCTGCTTGGACTGTAGACTCTCTGCCCTCCAGTCTCACAAAATGTATTTGAAGATTGTTTAAACGTTTGTTGTAGGGATACTATAATGCAGCAATGAAAACACTAGCCCAACCTAAACACTAGCCGTAGCCTGGTAGCTCAGTGGGTTAAGGCAAAAGGCTACGATGCAGAGGGTGGCAGGTTCGATTCCCAGCCGTGGCACCCAGCCCATCCCCCATACCAGATGTGTCCTTGAGTAAAACACTTAGCGCTAGCTCCCCGGGTGTGGCCTGTAGCTGCCCACTGTTCCCCCCAGGGGAGGACACATTTCACTGCGTGTTGTACACTGTGTAACTGTGCATGTGACAAATAAAATTGGAATTTATAACCAGTCTTTGCACATTAAAAGCTGCTGATCTACACATGGCAGGACACGTATAACTAAAACACGACACTAATTACATGATACAAGATACTCAGTTACATGGAACAGGACAGCTAATTAACCAGCGTGGGATACTGGTCCGGCTCTCCTCTCTGTTCATTCCTCTTCTCATCGCCTCAAAGCGCATCATCAGTGCTGAGGTCAGGCAAACGGCACGTTATAATCTCACCCTCCGTCCCCGCAGCAACTCGCGCTACTGAAATGCTCAGACTCACTAATAAATAGCCTGTGCTCGACGGTATTATTACGCTGATGAAATGTGTCACCGAGACACCTGTGACTACAGCTCAGAGTACGCACGACTCAAACCACCATCACCCGTGTTTGCTGTGACCCATCGAGCAGTCACATCTACTGCTTACACTGTATTTGGCTCCAGAAAGTCAAAACCAAAACCAGTTGATCTCCCGTTCTGACAGTTGTTCCTGCCAAAGTAAATTAAGGAGTTTCGAGGACAGACATAACATAAAAAAGCCAAAGAAACTCAGAAGAGAAACCCTGATTTAAGTATTTGAAACCAGAGGGGAAGTTTATTTAATACTAACACTTCATTGATCCCATTGGTGAAATTCTTAGTGGACCGGCTGTCAGTTCAGTGTCCAGGGAAACTTTAACACGTGGCCATGAATCAGGGAGGGACGGGGAAGCAAACCACCAACCCTGAGGTTCGCAGACAGGTTCTCCTGTGCTACCTTCTGGTTTGGTGGTTTTATTCAGCGTACTGTTAATCATGCTCCTCACATGAATAAATGGTCAGTTTTGGATTCTTCTGATTCTGAACTCCAGCACCTGCCAGTAGGCGATATGGTAATTATTATTCTTAACCTAAAATATAAGCAAAACACAGGACTTTGGACCAGTTCTGATGATTGTAGCTACGTTCGTTTAACCTAAACAACAAACTTTTCCCTAAACCTAACCAACCCATTTCTGAAGACCCATTGAAGCATGATGGAAACCATCCCAAAGAGGGGTCACAGAATAGTTTGACTATAGTGTGAACATTGTACCAAATGAAGCTAAGCTACTGTAATTGTTTTTTAACCTTTATTATCTGAGGTGTTTTCTGTGCATTTACACTTTAGTCTACAAAGAGCATTTACCTTGACATACTGTTTTTATGTAAACATCTAGATGCTGGGAGCGTGCTCTAATAGCTATGACTCATGGTGGAGGAATAAAAAATGATCTCCATTTTTTTAATGTTATATAACGAATAGGGAGCCATTCATGTATGACGTACAGCAGAACGTGTTTCAGCAAAGACGCTACAGTTCAAACATGCTTTTCCCATTTCACCAAAAGGAATAAGAGTGTCGGCCATCTGTTTATATGTTGAAGCCCAATGACGCAGAAGGCAATAAAGCAGAGAGAAGCTCTTCAATTTAAAAGTAGTGCAGATGGAGAGTAGCCAGTGGGTGGTTGAAGAGGTAGGGACACTGAGGCCATGCGCGGGCTAGGAAGAGGAGCAACATTAAGAAATTGGATGAATTAATGATGAATCTGCAGGAAGACAGCCAAGAGTGTGGAGGACGCACACACACACACACACACACACACACAAGGAGCTATAGAGTGGAGGAGAGGGGGGGGTAGAGTGAGAGAACCAGAAATAGACAGTGTGAAGCAGAGTGAGGACTCTATGAGAGAGAGGGTGAGATGGGCTCGGTGCCAGCGGAGACGCCTGCATCTGTACTGGCCTGGGAGCATGATAGAAAGCTGAATCATGCCAGAACTGACAAACTGATGTAAACTGTCACCAGATCCATTTCATATTTCCATTAGGGACCCTTGTATTATCTCATCGTGTCTGAAAATGCTCCAAGCTTATGTGAGATGGTGTCTTTTGTTTACACTTGTGCCACTTAAGTTTATGCCTAAAGAGAAATGTAACTGCTACGGGTTTTTCCACCACAGGCGAACTCATCTGAAAAACCATGGTCACATCAGAATCAGTATTTCACTATAAGAATGGTAAACATGCTCAACATTCACCTTTACAGTAACAGTAAATGAGCATGTGCATGTTTACTACCTTGACTTTCCTGTATTTGACTGTGATCCTTGTAATGTCTGTGCTATGGATGTTCTTTTTGTGTTGGATTGCCCTCGTATTTACATGTCTACCAGAGGTGTCACATGAATAAGTACATTTACTTCACTACTGTACTTAGGTAGATTTTTCAGGTATCTGTACTTTTCTTGAGTATTTATTTTTCAGACGACTTTTTACCTTTACTCCCTACATTTCAAGAGGAATATCTGTACTTTCTAATGGCTCGTTATTTCCATTATGAAGAAGAGCATATATTCACGTAAGAAACGTGTCCTGCCGATAATGCATGAGCTCTGTTCACTTGAATCTATTTATGCTCCGATCGATCGGTCACCGATCAGTATTTGACGATTCCCGTGTAAATGTATGTGATCACTCATCACTTTCATTGACGATCATTAAAGCCGATAATAATCTGATCGGAGGATCCATAGTTCAATCTATAATATCCTGTTTTAAATTTGGTTTAAAGAAAAATTAGACAATATCAGGATTTCTGAATAACCTATGTAAACCAACACAGTGCAGGTTGTTACCAAAAGAAGAAAAGTCCAGAACTTTTTTTATCATCAAAAGGAGTTTTGTATCATTAAAGGTGAAAACTGTTTATTCCTTTTTCTACTTAAGTACATTTCCAAACTTTCACTTTTACCAGAGTAGTTTTTCACACAAATATCTGTACTTCTACTTGTGACACCTCAGATGTCTACCAATGTACTGTATATACACTATAGGATGATACTACAATCACACTGTATCTGTATGTACAGAGTACAGAAAAAAACCAACTATAACAACCCTGCACTGACTCTGACCTCCTCATAAATGGAGCACGCTTCACGTATGACAGATGCATGAGTAACTCATTTTAAAGCAAATATGAAACATAATGAAGTTGGGTTGAAAGAAAGAATCTGATTGGACTAAGGTGAACTGCACAGTCTTTTTCTATTCACCATATTTGGAGATGGTTCTGTTGGTGGAATCTAATTATATATTTTGTAACTCCCAAGTTGAAAAGTGTACAGATGGATTTTATATGAAGTGGTTTATGTCCGAGGAAACGCGGTGAACTGCTGGCAGATCACTATTGTGTATTTGCCCAGTTACTTGGCCACACGGGCAGGAAGTTATACGAGTAATACAAAACATGTTTGGTGAAAGACTGCAATTTATTTGGGCAATATCATAAATCATCTATCAGCACAAAATGCATATCTATAAAGAGAAGGTTAACTGCCAGTTAGAAAGAAAGCAGCTACATATCCACCCTCCAACAAAAACACAGCGATGGTATTACTGTCGTACATGAAATGAACGACAGTAATACCATCAGCTTTTCATTGAATTTTCCAGAACGACACATTGTTGTGATATTGGGGAAAGTAATTAAGTAATTTCCTTAATTCATGATGTGTGTTGCTTTTCACATTAGTCAGAAAAGTAAAGGAAGCGCAGCAACTGTCAGATGTCTTCGCTCTCGCCCCTTTGCACAGGTGACAAAGGTAAAAAGACTTTTACGTAAATGTTATGGAACTTGCAAGCTGCACACATTTCCTGCCAGAGAAAAGTGTGTGCGGGGAAAGCGAATCAGGAGCCGTCTCTCTTACATTAGCTTGAAGGTGCCTTTGAAGATGCTGCAGAGGAAGATGGTTTTGTCAGCGGTGGAGAGTGGTACAAGACCGTTGCTGAAAAAAAACAATGGAATCGAGAATCTATAAATGCAAAAAAAAACAAACAATTAGCACCATAAATGAGGCCAAACACACCCACATGGCGGTACACGGACACCAGCTGCGTGTTCCTGTGTGTGATCTTGTGATTCCCTACACAGCTTTGTACAAAAATATACGTGTGTGTCTGTATGTGTGTGTAAGCAGGCACTGACATGATGTCGTCTGACAGATCGAGGCCAGAGTGAAGCAATCATGAAAGAGTGGCTCCGGTTATTGATCCTGGGATTAACAGGGGAGCTGTATAAATAACGAAAACACTGGAGCGCAGCCGGCCGTGTATGCGTGCCTACAGACACACACACACACACACACAGTGATGTCTTTGCATGCATTAGGCATTGACACTATATTCTAATTCCCAACCTACACTGCACACATGGAACAGAGGGCAACAGCGGAACAACAATAATGGAAGGTTCACTGCAGGAGACAGATTTAATTCACATCCAATATCTGCGACTTTCCCAGCATGGCAAAAAAAACAAGGGTATGCAGAGCAACAAAAATGTATGGAGGTCAAACTATCATTTTAATAATACAGTTTTCTGTTTCTGCCTTGTTGCTTCGAGTTCCTATCTATGTGCCACTGCTTTCTGCAGGCTCAATATCATGTAAACACGTGTGTAAACCCAATAATTTTGTATCTTGCTTCGATTTGCGTCTGGATTTTTATTTCTGACAAACCTTTATTTTTCTTTACTTTACTTTGCAGACGCTTTTATTCGAAGCAACTTACAAGAAGCTAGCGCTGTGTGTCCGGCTGGTGGGGGATGGGCTAGGAGTCAGACGGGGTTTCGAACCTGCGACCTTCTGCATCCCAGCCTAACATTGCCAGATTCTCAAAACTGTCAATGTTTGTTATTTGTTACTTTTGTAGGGGTTTATTTGTGGAATTTCCTGCCTTCTTAATCTGATCAGTTGTGACACACCTTACAGCCCTATTTGACAATTGTTAGAATTCCTATTAGTATATTAAGAACCGATCAGCTGAGTAAAGAGAATCCACAGCCCATCATTAGTTTAAGAACTGAAGGCCAGTCACTCGGAAAAAATGCACAAACTTTAAACGTGTACCCATGTGGAGTCACAAAAAATACTACGCGCTATGACAGAACGGGCTCAAATAAGGACCTCTCAGTCACCAGCCTCAGGAATTGCAGGTTGGTGCAGTGTTCTAGTAACAGGCACATTTTTACAGAGGAGATTGGGCAAATCTGGCCTTTATTGTCAAATAGCTACTAAGAATCTAGGGAAAGGCAACAAGCAAAAGAGATTTGTTTGGAGTAGACATTAGATCAGTGGAAATCTGTGCTTTGGTCTGATGAGTCCTAATTTAGGATCTTTGGTACCACCCGCCGTGTCTTTGTGCGACGCAGGAGAGGTGAATGGGTGGTCTCTACATGCACGGTTCCCACCACAAAGCTGGGTGGAGGAGGTGTGATGGTGTGGGGGTAAGTTGCTGGTGATAATGTTGGGGATTAGGTTGGACTGGCAGGCTAGATGTCGAGATGTCCTTGTACAAGACATCGATCCCCTGACCTCGGCGTCTTACCGGGGCAACCTTTCTACAAAGTGCTTACAAATGTAAATATGTAAACACTATGAATGGTAGTATTGTGTAATAGTGCAAGATTATATATGTTCAATTTGCAATTGGTCCGTAAGCAGGGGGCCACAGTTTAATATTTGGGAAGGTTGTCAGTCATCCAGGTCATGGTAATCTCAGAAAGGTTTTATCCAAAGCAACTGGACCTGTTAGGACCACAGTTTACTATTTGATCAGTGCACAAAGACCAAGTAAATCAAATAAGCTACACATACACTTTCTGGTGTTTATAGACCACAAAGCTGATAGAAATTAAATGAATTCCTCTGTAAGCCTGTGTCAGCTACTCCTGATTTAATTTCAAGTTTAAAAGTCTCCTACCAGCCTGTTAGCAACTCATTCAGATCCTCTATGAAAAATCATCAGACCAGACTAATTGTCTGTATGGAAAACAGTGTTACACACACCCGCTGAGTTTGATGGGCAAAGGTGACAGATCAAATACTGTAAATTCATGATGTGCAGCAACACAGAGCGTGAAATAATGAAATAGTTACTGAAATAATGATTGATCTATGCTTTCTTTATGAAATAAATGTATTTGGTTAGTTATATATTTAATGAAGTATGTGTGAATTCATTTCAGTATTTAACAATTTAATGACATTCAAATATTTATTCAATGCCCGTGAACCTGCCACACATTCACACACATTCTCCTACGGCATCTCTCTCATCGGCTTCCGTGCTCTGATCTGCTGCCGTGTCCTCATGCAACTCCGTCAATGTCAGTTATAAATTGCGCTGTAGCCTAGAGTGCTCACAGCTTACACCCCACACACACGCACACACACACACATGCACACACACACACACTTGTTTTTCTATCTTTAGTGGGGCAACTCATTGATCATGCATTCCCTGGACCCTTACCTTAACCCAGGGGCCAGCAAGCCGCATACAGCTTTTTCATAACTCTGAAGCAGCTTGAAAAAGTAATTTAGTTTAATGACTATTTATTTAGTTATTTGATTAAGTTATTTTACTTGTATTTGTTACTATTTCTAATGTTATTATTTTGGACATTAAGGAGATCTTGTAACATCAAGATGAAACTTTGAACCAAAAGAAGTAAGTACTTTTATGCAGATATGTGAACTCTGCAGGTCCACAAGAATATATGATTTAAAATGCAAACAAAGAGGTAGGACATCTGTGAGACTGTGCTAAACTGAACAGCCAGTGAACATATGAGTGAAATGTTTACAGACGACGTATTTCATGTAATCCAAACATTATATTACTGTAATGAATCTCTATACACGCAGTCTTGTCTCCTAAAAATTAAAGCGTGCTGTAAACGTATGCACCTAAACAGCAATCCCAATTTTGTTTTGTAGAACATAATTGAAATGTGTATTGAAATGTGATTTTGTAAATAAATGACAAGCTATGCTACACACACACACACACACACACACACACACACACACACACACACACACACACACAAGGTTGATGTCTCTCTGCTGGTGTATGAGTGTTGTTTTTTGTGTGCACATTGCAACATGCTCCACTGTTGTTTCAGGGGTACACGCCGTGGGTCGGCTTGCTGTGACTGCCACTCCAAATAGAACTTTTCATTATAAAGTGTGTCTGTTAATTTTTACAAATGTGCATGTTAAAAGAAGAATGTCATAGAATTCTAGAATTTGTGCCTAATAAATGATGATGGCTTCTTAACACGACTCACCAGGAAGCCGCTTATTCTCCATTTAACTGCACTATACTTCACAGCCCTCCTGGTTTCTGTCCTCATTTTGCTCTGGTTAACGTTACCAGTCCATTCTGCATCATCAGAGGACAGGTGGGTTAAAACAAAACAATGAAACCTGCGCAACATGCCCAGCAATTCCTGTGTTACAATTATTTGGTGAGGCTGTGTATCACACACACACACACACACATTCTATGGCATTGTTAGATGGGAATTGATGTTCCAGTTCTATTTAAAGCTCCCGTCGCAGTAAGAGACAGATGACTTCCTTCATTAGTGATAACCTGAAATATTCAACAGGAGGCAGAGAGTGTGAGAGGCAGAACGAGGTCGACAGAGAGAGAGAGAGAGAGAGAGAGAGAGAGAGAGAGAGAGAGAGAGACAGCTCTGCTGGTTCCCTGCCTTAACTGCTGAAGCATCATTATCTGCTTCCATCCAACTGTTGTGTCATGTTTGTAAAGCCCCCAGTCACAGCTACGGCCTCGAGAGGATCAAGTGAGGTCTAAAAGGAATCTCAGTTTGTTTATGACCTTAAGTGGCCTCTAATGGGAGGAGGCGTCGCAGGCGGTTTTATCTGTTCACAGGTGCATGTCAGGTGATCAAAGCCATCCTCACCCGTAACCTTGAACTACAGGCTGAGAACTCTGCTATACAGTTTGTGTCTCAGATAGCAGCTAGTGGAAAGTTGTAGCTTCATACTTACTCTGTGTTCACAGTGTGAAATACGTATGTATGGAGGGAGGAACGTAGCACTAGCAACGCATCGTTTAGACTGTGCAGACAGACTTTAAATGTGTCAACTGCTTGATGAAAGAATTCCTGTCACCCGTTCAAAGCACCAACCTTCAGGAGAAAAATAAAGGAATTTTACAGGCGTGATCATATCACGTTGATATTTAGATGACAACTATCTGAATCGTATGTTTTATCTTAGTGGATGCAGAAATAACCATACTACTAAGAATAATACATTTTATTGTGGGGAAGAGTAGGGGAGAGAGGTCTGCTAAGACTAAGCCTTTGGTGGCTGCTCCTTGCATCCCCACCTAAATGAATTAGTGCATTCACAATTGCCCTGAGTAAGTTGATCTAACTGCCTGATAAATGGGACGCCTGGTTTCCATCATCTGGATTGGGGATTAGAGAACCCTAATTTCTCTCAGAGAACTCAAATTACTGGGCCATGTTTACATTACTGGGTTTCTAAGCAGCTTTTTACAGCAGCACATCTGTATGACAGCCACCACAATGAAAGGAGAGATCATTACAGAACCATGCGGCCTGGAAAACCAGCTCAGACTATTTGTGCAGCCAGCTTGGACTGTATTTTGTGAAGCGACACTATTGACGTCTACGCTACAGGTTTCAGTTGTTCTGAAAGCTGTGCATCACTTGATGATAATGGCTCATTAAATATTAGAGCTTTTGAGAAGGGTCAAAATAATGTCAAGTAACTAATTAAATACTTATACGAGCACTAATTTATAAAATTCCTGCCTCCTATGTTCAGACTCTACATGCAGTCTAATGGTCAATAGTGGATTTATCGTCAGTGGTGTGGGAACCTTTCAGTTCTCCTTTTACTCTGTGTCAGTGCAGAGAAAATACTCAGGAGAACAGAGTGACCTAGTTTCACTTTAAGGATAAAACCAGAAGCTCTCCACAAGCACGCACCAGAATCTGTCTTGACATACGCAGGGCACGACTCAGAGGCATGGGCTTTTCATAACACTGCCAGTTTTCAATTTCACTTTCCAATCAACATGTAATTCTGGGTAGTTTCAAAATGAGGCATTTGGCTTTTGAAGACGTTAAAGCATATTTATGTTGTAGACACTGAAATCGTTTCTCCAAACAATCTTCTGTTCCGCTTAAATGCTTTCCAACGCATAATGGACAAACCACCAGCAATCCAAAGCCAGTTTTTTCTAACCTTGTGTAACAGTGGTCAACCCCGTTGTAGGACAAACGCTCCAGCTACAGACAAAGTGTTTTAGGGTTATCACGACACTAATGACTCACGACACAGTCGGAGTGTTCTGATTTCTGTTTGTAGCGTTCATTAGCAACATGTTTGGCTGTATTAATGTGTCTTCCTTTAAATGTCCAGCCCCATCAAAACGTTCTCATTGTAAATGGAAATGTTTCGAGTTGGACTGTTGAGGTTAGAAACTGTCTAACACTCTCTACCTGCCTCAGAGTGACGTTGTTTAGAGCTGCTGATATTGTTGAGTGTGTCCTCGACAGAGTCCCACCAAGTGATGGACGCCAGGCCACGTGGTCGCTGCCAACTGGCGACCATGTGGCTGCTTCCATCTTGTCACTCGTGTCCGCCATCTTGTTCACCACCGTGACCCCACGCTGTTGCCCTAAGACTGGGCCGTTGACACACTCCATTGGCGCATCGCGCTCCACTTCGCAGCCTCGGAGTGAGTGACCACTTTCAACACCAGATCTGCACCCGCCCTCTCATGCCTGTTTTATCTTTGCTCCTCTCCCAGTTGAAAATCTGCAGCCTTTCTGCGGCTCTTTCCAGACACAGGGTCCTCTGCAGCCCCTTCCCTTTTCTAAACATCTTTATGAAGAGAAACCCCGTTAAATCAGACAATAACAACAATGCAGCATGTTCATAAGAGCAAAAAAAGAGTAAACACAGGAACCTGCAGACAGCCCACTGTTCAGAGAATACTGAGCATGTTGTTAGTTTCAGTCCTTTTTGTTGAATGACTCTTTGTAGAATGATAGAGGGACCCAAAGTGATACATGTGATTATTGTGCATATTGATTTTAGTCTGACAGTGTTAATTAATGTCACGTCACGAGGGAGAAGAGTTTGTTTTCAGGAATTTCTCCAGCAAACATTTGGTTGAATATTTTGTATTTTTTCAACAGATTGTTACATGGTGTGCTGCATTGCGGCGCTGTCGTGCACTCAGGTGATGTCCTTGGTGAATTAGTAGGAGGTTATTTGCATCTCCAGATGGCACACTTATCAATAATTCATCATGTTTTGAATCCTAGCTGTATTCACATTCTTCTGTCTTTGCTCTGAAACATATAATTGGGAATATTGTCATGAATACCCACTCGCGCACGTCTTGGAAATTCAACCTGTCAGTGCGATTTCTAACTTTCTAACTCATTAACACTAAAGCAGACGTTTCAAGGTAATTTTTTTAGCTAAAACCAGTTCCTGTCACCCATTTATCACTTGGGTGGAGGAAGGAACCGGAAGTTGTGTCGACACAGATTGTTTTGATGCTCCTTGCTGCTCCTGTCTGTTAAGTTGATTTACACATTCATTTCTAGACTGTGAGATTTCTAGACTCTACTGTCTCT
>JAUMTR010000019.1:1906297-1943350 GCA_032270685.1 Microctenopoma stevenorrisi | reverse complement strand
GAGCTCAGTGTGATATGGAGTCCCCCAGCAGACTAAACCTATAGCAGCATAACTAAGAGATGGTTCAGTCACCTGATGTTTATAAATCTACCAATATTTATCTGATTGATTTATATCAATCAGACTTTGTGGAGTGGTACTTCCGTTTTAAGCTTTCATAATGTATCAACAGTATCGGTAATAGTGAACAGTGAAGCTGCAGCACTATCAACAATATAATCAACCTGTACGGGAGTAAAGTGAAGATGACTGCACTTATTCTTAAGAAGAAGAATCCACTTTATTGTCATTGATACATTTTTACATGTTACAACAAAATTTCTTCTCTGCATTTAACCCATCCCCCCTTGGGGGGAGCAGTGAGCAGCCACAGGCGGCGCTCGGTGAGCTAACGCTGGGCGTCTCGCTCAGGGACACACCTGGTTTGGGGGATGGGCTGGGTGCCTCAGCTGGGAATCGATCCCGGCCCTCTGCCCTCTGCCTTAACCACCCTGCTACCAGGCCGCCTAATTGATGTAGAATAAATTATAGTAAATATAAGAGATAGTTAAAAATGGTCCGACAACAAAGGGTTTTAGGAAAAAAATATTAAATTATCAATTTCTACTCCATAAGTCAGAACAAGATTAAAGATATGAATATAACTGTGAGTGGGTTTATTTACACGTTGATTAAATCCAATGGACTCTAACAAAAAATTCAATGCAGCGCTAAGACAGTTATCAACATCTACATGAATGTTAAAGTCACCCACTATGATCACTTTCTCTGTACTGAGAACTAAATCAGAGAGAAAGTCTGAGAATTCAGAGAGAAACTCAAACTTAAATGACAGGACAACAAACAAAACTAGTTTTTGATTTATTATTATTTATTATTTTTATTAAGTTCTTATCATTGGCTCCTTTTGTTTTAATTTTTGATTTACATGATTTGTTTTGGGGGGAAGTGGTTATGAAACTGTTCCTGTTCGGACCCACAGAAATAAGGATCAACTGTACTAACAGCTGTGCTAAAGTTTGTTTTCATACACATTTTTTCTTTGCCATATAAAAAGTTGCCCTCTATGTAGATTAATCTTCATTATGAGTTACTGAAATAAAGTCCCACCCCCCCCCTCCCTTGTAGCTGGCCAGCTCCCAGGCTGCAGAGGCATCTCCTGGGGAGACACAAGAATACTACAGTAGGGGAAAAATATTGTCCTAAATATTAAATGAGGCACAAATGGTTGTAAAACATATGGCAGGGCAGTGCTAAAACCATAAATCAGGGGTTCCATTTTAAACTCTAATTTTGGTAATTTGTCTGCTGCTGCCGTAATGTGCTGTAGGTTTCATTAGTTGTTTTCCTCTGCTTTCTTTTGCAGCCCAAAAAACGCTGAAGACTTTGCTAGGAGAGCAGTTGGCAGAAAGTAAAAACAATAATTAATTAATTAATTAATTAATTATTATGTATGAGATCTCCAACACAGTCACTACGTTCTAAAAGAAATAGAATATTATCAAAAACACCATATAGGAAAAGATTTACATCGGTCGTCCCAACGTTTACAAAGGTAGATGATGATACTAATGATCCCATGTGAGTGCTAAATAACATGATGAGATTTACATTTTGCAGCAATACAACTGTGTTGGTCAGAAGAAAGAGAAGAAATCCATGCACCAGATTGTTTAGTCTAAACCAAGACCCACTGGCATTGGCTCAAAAACAAAAGTCAAAGGTTGAACAATGACTTGTACTGCACTCAAACTCAAAGACACCTCACTTCTGCCTTCATATCCAAGACCAGACACTCAGCTGTGACCTGCAAAATGACTCTGACCTGGTACTGTCTGTGACATGCTGGAGGTCCATTTTAACACCTGCCTATCACTGCATGACCTGCACAGCTTCAAATGCCACGTCAGAGATCAGGAAATGTGAACTAAGCTCAGGAACAAAAGACAATTTCACTGTGTTTGCTTAACAGTCTTTCATTATATCAATACCTCTATTCATTTATGGGCTGTTGTCACAAACAGCATTGTTAACACTAATCACCGCATGATGTCAGTCATCAAAATACACGACATAAGTCGTAAAACAATAAAACAAACAAAAAATCAGTTTCCACTGCAGTAGCTTCCTCTGGATCCAGTACGGCCATAACAACAGAGCCAACACGACGATACTGATGAGGTAGATAAATAAAAACTAACCTTAAAATAACAGAATGATGTTGAACAGCAAAGAAAAACTAAATCACGAGGTGTAATTGGGAAGAAATGTGCATCAACTAATTACAGTATTCCTGTCTTATTCACTGTGGAGTTACTATTGAATCACAAACTTAGTCACAGTTCTCCTGTTCAAAAGTTGATCTAGTCATAACAACAACAAATACGGGATCATGGGGATGAGCTGTGAGATGTGCCACCTGTGCGATACTCTGCTGACAGGTGGCTGTCCTGAGGCGAGGCAGCGACTCGCCTCGTTTGGCTTTTGGTAGCTCAGACACATCGAACTCCCGTGTTCATCTGCATGCCCTGCATGAAAGCATGCCAAGCTACACCTCATCCATCCTAGTGAACACGGATAGGGTTACAGCCCTCAGAGGAGTGGATGCATTCAGCAGATGGAGAGCGCTGGAAGTAAAACAGATGTCATGTGTACCGTGCTGTCGAAAGCACACCCATACGTTACCCAAACTATTGTAGTTTTAACCAGATCCATGAGATAACACCTAACACGCCCCTTTTCTCCTTTAATACTCACTGATTCATTTTGGTTGTAGTTTATTTATGTCATTTTTTAACATTAGAAAGTAACACTGCCTACTCTGTGACCCTAAATACTGGATCTATGGTTCAGAAACTGATATAGGCGGTGGTCAAACCGCCTCTGTGGGTGCATGCTGGGACACTTCTTCACAAGGCCTCGGCGGGGAGGCAGCAGCATAAAAGTGCATCGTGTGACGGTTTCCAGCCCGCTTCCTGTGTCGGGTTTGTGCACACACATTGGTTCATGCGCTGCTAGTAAAGAGCGCGGCCTTCATACTTGAACAGACCTGCAGTAAACCATTCCACAATCAGCTTCACCTGATTAGTCAGACTTTCCAGGAATCAGCAACATGACTAAAAGCAAACGGTTGTTTCTAACCCCAGGAATAGAAGCTACGAATCCATTAGAGAGACTCTCACTAGTTTCTGTTATTAACTGCTTCATTCCAACATCCCGTTAACACAACAAACATCCTCCACCAGGGGGCAATGTTGGTCTGCGAAAGCCACAGCTCTCTGTGCCGGGAGCAGGAGAGTACCTGTCTCTGAGCTAGTCTTAGCCATGTGGGTCACACGAGTTCTGCTTTTTAAAGAGCTGAACAATGAACAGTGATGGGTAGAGGAGAAAGAATAACACAGAAATAAAAATTCATGCCAAGCAATCAGAATGAAAAATGGTTGTTCTGGAAATCAGTGGAATGAAGGAGGATTTAATGGAAAAGGAAGGTCTGAGCCAGGGAGCTGTTATGATTCAAAGATGCCTTGAAATAATTACAGATCCAGTACAAAGAGGCGTTAATTGTGCACATTCACACAATTCTCCGCTGATGTGTCATCACTGTCACGTTTGGACATCAATGTAATAGCACGCTGTACCATCCTGATGACAAAAAGATAACTCGCTATCAGTCACGGAAACGTGGCTGTTTCTGACAATCTCAGGATGGATGTGATGACATAAAATGAGCCCGGTACCTGCCAAAATATTTAAGGACTCGTCTGATATCAGTGACTGTTTGTCCTTATATGTCCTTCTCCCTGAGATAATAGCGGTTAATTAGCTGCTTCCAGTATGCGGCTCCCTGCTATCCAAACCTTTACACCTGCATCTGTAAGGAATCTACAACCCCACATTCACCACAACTGGACAAATCACGCCCGCTGCTGAAACGCCAGAAAAAGTAAGCCTACGTAATCAACCGGATACGATATAGTCTGCTTCTATCTCAAAGCAGCAGGTTGACCAAGAGTAGCAAACACAACCAGAAGAACTGAACGCTCAGCTAGGAAAACAGCATGTTGTGATACTGCAAAGGCCAAGCGGAGTTTAATAGCATTCATATCCTCAAACCCGAATCACGCGGAGAAAGGTGAGACGTGACGTTGCCCTTTAGCTGCTGGTGCTCATGATGAAAGTCGTGAAAAAGACTCACTCCTCCAGCGAGATGTTGGAGTAGAGCAGAGGCTTGATGGTCGCCTCAGACGCCATCCGCCTGTCTGGGAGCGAAGTTTGTGGGACAATTTCCAGTACGGCCCAGCACCTGAAACGCAAAAGCTAGTTACTCACCTGGATGTACAGTACAGTTCTGTTACCAGCATGATGATGCTTCTATGCTCATATGCAGCACAAGCGTTTCCACAATACAAACCTTCAAGAAGTGATTATTGAGACCTCACAGGGCCCCGTCACGAATGAGTAATACATTCGTCAGCAAGACCGACTAATATTAAGTTGTAATGATTTGCGGTTTTAGTTGTAGCAGAGAAATTAATCACAATACAGCCTCCGTCAGTTAAACGAGTGCATCTTTGAGAACTGACGTTGTCTGACTACGGATGACTGCACAGATAGTTTCGATGGACGGAGTTTTTCCCTCCGACTGCATTGTGTTCACCTGCTCTACTTTCCTTTTGCCACGCTCAACACTCATTTCTTTCCTTTTGCATTACGCGCACGCCTTCTCTCAGAGCTGGGAGTCTGCACGGTTCTTTACTGTAGGCCGTAAAAGCCCTGGAGGTTTATTGTGCTCCCTCCCGGATCTCTTACTGCTCGTATCTTTAGGGGAGAATTTCCAGAGCAAACCGTGGTTGGAGAGAAAAAATGCTTCAGCTTGTCTTTTTCTCCAAACACCATTCGTGTTGGTCTGAAAAATATGCAAAATATCTATTACAGTAAACAGCAATCATAGCCTCCGTAGATCTGACCACCAGTATTAACAGCTAATATTACTGGATTGCATGAACATGATTAGTATCTGAACATATCGGGAAGAGGCTATGGAAACGCACCTGTTATCTGTTATCTAAAGATATACGATATATATATTCATTTTGTCTGCTTTTACAGGTGTGTACTAGATTTTCCAATCTAAAGCCCGACATTGTGCAGAGGTAGCAAATCCCCTGCTCCAAAGGTCCAGTTAGCAGGTTTTTCATGCTACATGTGCACTTACAAGCTGTTTCCTTATAGGCACAGAAGATACCGCTGGCCTTTTAATCAGCCGGAAATCTCGGGAAACAGCCTCGAACAATGTGTTTCAACTCGCCGACAAGCTCGCCTCAGTAGACGCGACTGTGTAACGGATTACTGCGAGTCTTTCAATGAATGCTGCCGAGCCTGTTTGTCGATGGATACGTTCAAAGGACTCGTCTCGTTTTTGGTGTTTCGCAGACAATACGTGTTAAATGTGTGCTATTAATTCAGCATCAGCATTTTTCTCACTGCCACATGTGCCACTACCCTGAAAAAATGTAATCTGGCTGTAAGTCGCATCGTCGAACACTGGAAAGACTCATGAAACGAGTCGAATTGTCATCAGACTGCAGTTGTTGATATCTCATCTTACATGCCTGAATACTTTTGTCTTGAAATATCCTGACGTAAGCGTAGAAGAAGTATTTTGCTCAAGGCAACCCCAATACTGTCAAACAGGAAGTACAGCGAGTGTTTCTATAAGACTTTATAGAAAAAAAGCTCTCTCTCAAATTCCATCTGCAGAGAACAAACTGAAAACCAGAACAACTAGTTTTTTAACTTCAACTCATTCATAATTATTTTATGACTTGTGAATTACTTCAAGTAGTTCTAATTAGATCATCCTGTAACGTCAAACTGTCCCTTAAACTGCTATGTGCAGTGTGAAATGATTAGCAGCTGTGATGAGCTCCCGGCCGAGCGCTAGCGCACAAGGATTTCACCTTGGATTTTGTCAAGGTGTTTAAATCTGGTGCAAATCATCGTGAGAATTCTTCAGGGCACGGCCAGTCTTTGTGAATCACAAGTTCTTTGTTTGAAAGCAAAGACCATAAAGTTTGGCTGCAGGGGAGAGGAAGCAAGTTACGGGCAAGCAAATCCTCTGCTCTGCTCTGCTCTGCTCTGCTCTGCTCTGCGGCACTGGGTGTTGGTCTCTTTGAATCGGCAGTGCAGAGAGAGTGCGGCTCTGAGAGATTTATCCATTCATTTGTTGTGGCTACGCTCGAATGCACCCAACAACACACCATTTCTATTTTATTCTACTACTCTTTCACACTGCTGGGTGGCTCAACAGAATTATGTCCCTGGCGATAATTATCAATCAAAACTATGGTCTGAAAAATAGAGGCGGTGGAAACTGCTCGCTGGGACGCTGAGAGGGAACGGGGCCTAAAACGCAGGACGTGTGACCAGAGAGAAAGCAAAGTGAGAGAGAGAGAATATGCATGTGTGCACTGCAGGATAATTCCAACAGACACCAACTCAGTGTGGACACTCGGCACACAGTGAAACCTTTACCTGCACGTAGGGACCTATTTTCCCCCTCGCTTTTCAGGTTTAGGCACCGCCCCTTTAGCAGCAGTTCAAACTTAACTAAAGCTGAACTGCTGCAGAGGCAACGGTACAAATGTGTCAAAATGTGTATAATGCAGCATGATCTGACCCAATGCAGGGTAAAAACGCTGCATCAATATTTGTTGTAGGTGATGACACGCTGATGAAATACAGTATGATGAATGTCCCCGGTGTGGCAGCGGTATTATCAACAGGTAGAATCCAGCGTGGATATAAAAAGCTTCTTTCTACAGCAGGCTTCATGAAGGCGCGATCCATAAATCTTAAAAGAAATGTGGAAGTGTGCAGAGATTGTTCTACAGGGTTCTTGAGTGGGCGAGGATGAAAAGTCACATTCACAGAGTTCAGTCAGGATATAGGGCCCATATGAAATACAACACTTACTGGACTGTGTAATATGCCGCTGTGCTATAATTGTCACGCTCCATGCATTCATCAAACGATAAGCATGTGGAGTCCAAAGGCTCTGTGCATGTTGTGGGAGAAAGCAGAGCGTGTTCACGGTGTGTTGAAATAACCGAAATGTTGAAATGTTATCATGAATCAATAAACGGAGCTCCCCCGTGAAAAACCTGCCATTACAGAGCATTGCTTTGCCACACAACACTGCTTTCAGAATCTACTGTGTAGGTTGGACACAAAACAAAAACCTGGGCCCGAAGCTCATACAGTAAATCTCAGAGAAGCGTCCCAGAGGAGAGAGACTTATTCTGCAGAGCTGCTGTAAGTTGTTTTGCCAGCAGCTGATCAGTAAAGTACACCAAAGGTCAGACACAAGCGATTGTTGGGTATAGCTCAGTGAAATCTGTCATGGGTGTGCAGCTCATGCAGCAGTGCAACGCAGCGTTTCTTTCTCTCCTCGTTGTTTGCCTCCTCATTTTAAAAGCCATACAGAGATTGAGGAGCGTTGCAACATGCACATCTCGACTGAAGGGCTGAAGATGTGTCAAGGAGCACATACGAGAGCAGGAGTGTAGGAGAACAACGCACTCACCAGAGGATGTTGAGGACAGTGCAGGTCGTCAGACCACCAAGAACTGCTCTTCGGAACCACAGGATCTTGACATTGGGAGCAAACAATAAATAGTGAGCGGGTCTTTAATCTAGTAATTAACCTATTAAATCTAGTGTATGTGGAAGCAACTGAATGAGAACTACAGAGAGTGACACACAACGTTTTACCAACTACACACTTTCATTTCAATACTAGCCCCGGTGCAAAGAAAACAACATGTTTCCTGGAGGTTTACGTCATCAACATCTACTTCTTCAATAGTAAGACCTCAGTTCAAGACAATCAATATTTTCAAGTAACACACATCGAGGTTTTGTCCCCACAACACATGATCTGACGTGATCCCACAGATCTTTCTTTGAGTTTCTTCATCTTTGACACAACAAACCCAATTTAATTTTTTTCCCCACAAACCAGCTAAAATGATTCTGTCTCCTGGTCCCTCTGACATGAGCAGAGAACTCACTCAGTGCGTAAAAAGAGTTGCTGGTTACATCTCTGGAAGCATAAAACGTTTGTGACTTCATCCAGGTGAACGTTTCATTCTGCATCCACAGAACTTTACTTCACATTACTCTGCTTACTAGACCCTTTTATCCAAAGCAACTCACAGGGAGCTAGCGCTGAGTGTCTTGCTCAAGGACACACCTGGCATGGCGGCATGGGTTAGGAGTCTGGGCTAGGATTTGATCCATCCCAGCCGGACTCTTCTCACATTGAGCTACCAGGCACACTTAATGGGGGCAGGAGGAGCTGCCACCCCCCTCCCCTGCCTTCGTTTCACTTAATGAGCTTATTCAAGGCAGATGTGAGGTCAAACCAACGTGGAGGATAAATTTGTCACTAACCAACTTCCCTGACATCGACAAAGTCCTGTGGTTGCAGAATGAAACGTCTCTACCTAAAAGAAAGAAGCCCAGTTGCTATGACTCAACTTCCAGACAAAGACATTTCTCACTAAACTGCTTTACAATACAAATAATTATATGTTCATCAAAATACAATGAAGTATTTATGCATCAGTGCCTCTTATGCCATTTCTGAATTCAGCACACTGACTCTACAGAACTACTTTTACCTGTGTTTTGTTGTGTGAGATCTGGGAGAAAAGCAGAGGCATCACATTCACAATCCCTCCTGTTAAGACAGAAAAAGAACAGCAGCTCAATCACACAGATTGTACTATACTTGCCGTTGTAATTTTCTTTTCGATGCATGGAGACAAATATTTTTCACATGCCACATCTATGATTAGACATTTATTAAAGAACGGACAGTAGCTCAGTAGCTATCCCTATTTCAAGTATTTAAGTCTTGCTTGAATATAAACCAAATTTAATAACTAATAAAATCTATGGATCCTTTAGAGATCAACATACATTAATACATTTTTATTAACTTATTTTACTACTACTTCAACAACCAGTGGTTAAACATATGGCACTCATGTAGTGTGAGCAAATCTTTTAGGTTGTACTGCTCAAAAGATTTAACACTTAAACTCTGAATATAACAAATCATGCTGGATATGCACACTGATATGAAATGGGTGATGTGTTAGGAACAAAAAGATGTCACATGGTTTGGTGAAAATGGAAATGATCAACCCACAGAAGGCTTCATCCCAAAGTGAAAACCTGATGCAGAAGTTAGTCCAATTTACCGAAACGTCATTGCAGCTTCTCTAAATGGTGCTCAGTAGTTTGTGTGGCCTCCACGTTCGTATGCATTAAAACGCCGGGCATGCCCCTCGTGAGATGACAGATGGTGTCATCTCCTCCCAAATCCTGTCCAGGGCATAACCGAGTTTCTGGACAGTCTGAGGTGCAACAGATGGACTTAAACGTGATGTCCCAGAGATGTTCAATTGCATTTTGACCAGGCCTGCGTGGAGGCCAGTCAATAATATCACTCCCTTCCTCCTCCAGGAACAGCCTGCAGACTCTTACCACATGAGCAATGAGCATCCGATGGAACCTGCTCTCACGTGGGAAAATCATAAGGGAACCAGAGCCAGACCTGCCAATTCTGTGGTTCTCTGGCAAAGGCCAGTTGAGTTCCACGGTGTTGGGCAGTGAGCACAGGACCCACTAGAGGATGTGGGGCCCTCAGGCCACCCTCATGAAGTCTGTTTCTAATGGTTTGGTCGGAGACGTTCACACCAGTGGTCCACTGGAGGTCACTTTGTAGGGCTCTGGCAGTACTCATCCTGTTCCTCCTCACACAAAGGAGCAGATACTGGTCCTGCTGATGGGTTAAGAACCTTCGACAGCCCTGTCCAGCTCTCCTAGAGTAACTGTCTCCTGGGATCTCCTCCGGGAGACACAGCAAACCTTCTGGCAAAGATACATACTGATGTACCATCCTGGTGGAGTTGGACTGACTGTGCAGCCTCTGTAGGGTCTTGTATGGCCCGACGCTACCAGTAGTGACACTGACACTAGTCAGATAAAAAACTACTGAAAATCTGTAAAAAAAAAAAAAAAAAAAAAATGCCTGTGGCCTCCACCTTTAAAAAATGATTCTTGTGTTTGCGGTCGTCTCATTGTTTCCCCTTAAGTGAACCAGTTGTTAACGTCATTACCTACAAAACTGCTGACACTGACTAACAACCCTCTCTGCTACCTAACTGACCAGATCGATATCCCAGAGGTTTAACTGACTAATGTACCTAAGAGTGTTGCTTTAAAGATTTCAGCAGTGTATAATGCATAGTTAGATTTGAACGCTCAATATGTATGGAAAACCTTTTATTATGGGAATCTACAGCTGCCGAGCTGCTTTAAAAATCCACAGTCTGAGCGACGTTAGCAATTTTTATTTACATGTCTTGCAAATACTTAATTTGGTTTTTGCCACTAAGTGTCACCCTGTCATTGTCATTTACTTTTTAAATTATGGATGCCCAACTTAAAAAGCACTTTACTAGTGAAGATTTCACGAGGTCCCAACACAGGCTGAATGCTCAATGACTCCAAGGTAAGTACAATATAAGAAAATTATTAAAATGGTCTATATTCTGTTCCACACAACTAAAAATGACAAACTGCAAAGCAGCTGTCATAGCTGGCAGGTCTTATGTGGAACTGGCCTTCAGAAGTAATGAAAACAAGAAGGAAGTGCAGTCAGAGCTGTCACAGAAACGCAAATGAAACAGAGCAATTCCTGTTGTGCTGCGACAGCTGATGTCGAGGAAGTACTTACTGCGGGTGTAAATCAAAAAACTGCAACTGGATAGCACTAAACACACCTCTCTCTCCCCGCACGTTAATCTTTTGTGAACAGTTTGTAAATAACATCATTCTGGGCGATTCTTTCATTTACAGATTAATCAATTTCAAGTGAACACATGGTTTGGTAAAAATGAGAACATCCACTAAATGCGAAGTCTTTGCAGATATAGATGGTCAAGTTTCACTTCTTGGTGCCAAACCTCAAGTGCAGAATTTAGGCAACTCATCTGCACATACTATTATGAAAAGATTCACGATAAAGCGATGCATGGAACCAACAGATTCCTAAAGACAGGATTGCATAAGAAACCATTACACTGCTGTGAATTTATGTAGAACCGTGGTCTTGAGAGTACACGGAAACACATTCATATCACGTTTTACTTTCTTGTCGTGAAAACAGACTGTTTCTCAGTGGCAAAGATGAAAAAGGTCATCCACACTGTCCCAAGTGGATGAAAATAAGGTCCTGCTACTTGTCTTTCTTAATCTGACAAAAATTTTAGTTCTTATTGCATTTCAGGAAAAGCTGTGCTGATTATGTATTCACTGAAAGTAATTCATTCATTGAGTTTTTAAGCTAAGACCAAGCTGTAAACTGCATCAGTCTGATTTACTGAGGGTTTGCATGTAGAAAATAACATGCATTAGAGCACAAACTGGATTACCTTTGCATTTTCGCTCAGTGCACAAAATCCAGGCCAACAGATAAACTGAGCACGTGCAGTGTGATTCATTAAATCTCAATGCAATTTTAGAGGCTGTGATTGTGTCTATATTTAGCACATTTGAAAAGTAGTGCAATCTGTTTGCACACATAGACGTAGGAGAAAGTGAGGAATTCAAAAACACAAACATAAATTCTGATCTTCTGATCTTTTTGAGCTATTGGATGAGCTAGGAGTTCGTTTGGAGGCAGCCACAAGAAAGAACCTCACAATATCTGCCATGGTTGTTTCTGAGTCACATGTTGTGTGAATGATCTAATCACCGTCTTAATTTTCTAATGGAGTGGCACATTCTTGGGCGTTGTGTTGTAGATGTATTTCTAATTCTAAATGCACGAGGCAGCTGTCTGGTGTTCAGGCCAAAAAACGTAGAAAGAAGATGAAAATGAAAACGCAGTTTGGAAGTTTGGAAGGATGACAGTTAAAGACAAAAGGAGAAAACAACAGAAAACACAAAGTTGCTTCTCACCCAGAGCCACAGTGCCCATTAGGAACGGCTTGCCCATCTGCCTGAAGTCACTGCTGCTCTGAAGGTGAACCTCTGACCCCACTGCAAATGTCACAGCCACCTGAGACACACACACACACACACACACACACACACACAGGTCTGCCGTGACACATCTTGTGAGAGCTGCGGCGTCAAGGTCAGGATCAACATGGAGGCTCTATGAATTTGTCTTGCAGGCAGCACATTAAACCCTGCACGTCAACACAGAAAACACAGGACAGTTTTAAGGATGATGTCTTCAGAAGAAAGGCGTCATCGTGGATGACAATTCAACCATAGTTTCATCAGTGGATATAAACATTTCCCAGCAGCACTGTGACGTGTTGAACGCCAGGTCAGTTAGTCAAAGAAGCAGTTCTTTGAGGGAGAGCGGTTTAAGGTTCGTCCTGGACTGAGAGGTCTAATCCACAACTACAGGAGGAGCTTGCCTGAGGGGATATGGTACAGTTGCTGAAATACTGTTTCACTTACGTTTGTTCAATAAAATAATGAAACATCATGGCTGTGTTTTATCTGCCAATTAATGCAGAAAACCAAGAAAGGTACAGTTTTGTCTTGCAACTGGAAATGTGAACGGAAAGATGAAGGCAGATCACAGGTCAGCAATGAGGAACACACCAGTGAGGTTTGGAGCTAAGGCAGGTTGTAAGTGAGGAACTGAGTAAAAAGAAAGGGTGAAGCATTGAGGAAGAGGATGGGATAGTATAACAGCTAATAACCTTAAGATGGACTCAAATCTCATCTTCAAAGAACTGTAGAGAAATTGTCTGATTACCGTCAACACACACAAACACATGCTCAATAAACCTGACGGCATCATCCTCCCATTTCTAATGATCTGACTACTCTGCGCAGGCTGCCGTATTAATCGGTTGTCATGGGAGCCAGCAACATTAAAGGTTCAATGACACCTTTATTAGAGGTGAGGGTCTGGAGTCTTAACCAATTATAAAGCCTGAATAAATGTCACACTAATTATTTCCACAAAGCCGTGAAATTGTAGACGATTCTCCATGAATAATCCACCGTCCAACGTAATTCCACAGCTCAGCGCCTTAGATTCATTTAACAGTGTGTGCGCTCAACCAAATTCCTGTGTGTCGTCGATGCAAAGCTTTATTTAGGACTATATCCCAACGACTCAATGGAAATTCAATTAATGTGGAGCACTGTTAGTATTCTATAACCGCAGGATGTTGTAGGCAGCAGTCAGTCAAACGTCAGGCCAAAGAGACTGAGTTAGGAGAAAGGAGAGTGAAAGGTCCTGTCAGTCCGTAGTTCTGATATAGAGCTGTACAGACTAGAGCCTACAGCCAGCAACTCTGTGCTGCGACGTCAATGCTTATGTCGGCACTGTCCACAATATTCATCGTGCTAAAATGTGATGTTTAGCATTAAAGTAACTATGACTCATGGGAACGTCAGAGTAATGTGCCTCCGCCGCTGATGAAGCATTAATTCGGCTCCGGCGTATTCAGTCGCATGTGACGACATGATATTGAGCAAATAGTGCTGTTATGCTGATGTGTGACCTCTGCTGGGCCACAGGAAGAAATCCCTGAGTTGATACCAAACATGGGGGGAGAACATCCGGGAGGTTCCTGTAGAAAATAAACCACCACCCACTTGGTGTCAGCGGCTGCTGATGAGGCAGCGAGTATGACATGAGCACAGGAGGAAATAAAGTGACAGTTGTTTGTCTTGTGTCTCCTAAAAATGATGTTTGTATACAACTAAACTCCATTAAAAAAAGTCTTCTTATTTATTTCTCAGTTTGTCTGCCAAACTATATGTAATGCTATACAACTATATATGAGGTGCTTTTAGGGATCAACTGGTTTTGCAGCTCCAGATGTCTTTTCCCAAATGGCTCTTTGAATTCTGGAGGTTGCTGAAGGTCACAGGGTTTATTAACCTTCAGCCGAACCCTGTACTCAGGACTGTTGTCTGTGGCCAAACCATTTCTGTGGAGGAGTATATCAGGACCACATGAAGAGAAACAAAACGCTTTATGTCACTAAAATATTCAAAGGAAAAATGATTCCCGGAGTTGAACCATTTATCCTTTGGCTCATAGACACCTGCTCAGCCACCCGTGTGGCTCACTTCACTCTGTATTGCACTGTATTTACTTACTGTTACTTAAGTCTCCAGGTTTGTGCTGGCTTAGAAAAGGGCCACGGATATCAGTATAATTTCCATTTGATACTGTCTGCACCTGTCGGTAAGCATGCAAAGTTTTAATACTGATTATAATAACATGGGACCTGCCCACTAAGCTTGAAAAACTCAAATTTGGTGATGACCACACACCAAAAATCATCATTACAAACATAAAGTGGGTCTGGTGTCCTAAGAGAAAACAAAGTGCTGATGTGTCTTTCTGGAAGCCAATCAGGTTGCTTACATTGACCTTTATCTCGCCAGAATCTGTCCTAATCAATAGAGTTGACCTGGGGAGCTGCTTACATGCCTCCTACCTCCAACAAACTCATCAGTCACCTTCCTGAGTTGTTTACTGGCAAGGTTCCACACTCGCTGTTCATAAAGTTGCTTTAAAAAAGAGAAAGCAGCACCAATCTAAGTTTGGCTGAAGGCTGAAGCGTCTCCCTGAGGCCAGTGTTTGGAAATTGGTATAAATTATTGACTTTGTTTAGGATTATGTTCCTGTGAAGGGAGGAAATCAAACAGACTCCAGCCCTCATCTTGTTCTGAAAACCTGCACCAGGCATTTCCATATGATTTCTTTTAAAATGTTAATGTGGAATAATTCTGAATTCAGTGTGAGCAATGGAAGAGGGAGCATGAAACAGCAGCTTTATTCTTCTACTCATGACTGTAGCCTGACTCTAACTCAGCCCAACTCCATGGCTCCACACCCACGGGTCTCATATCTGGAGCTGTTCACTGACCATCGGTGGCAGACCGAGCTTCATATCACACCCTGCTGAATAAAAATAAAATGAAGAAAAACCCAGTTCAAAGTCTGTGATTTCATTTTTGGGGAGAGAACTAGTTTGAAATGTATTTGGTAACATTTAGATTGATTGGCTTGGTGGGATCATTGACATTTATAGCCTGCTCTTGTTACCTTTAATGTTTTATGTGTGTGTAGACCCCCCCCCCCCCCACACACACACAGAGTATATTTCATGCATTAACTAACCATTGAGCTCTGTGTTCATTAAACATCTGTAAAGGTGTTTAAAGCATTTTAAATCTAGCATCCCAGAATCCCCATCGGGTTCGGAGGTTGGGAGGTAGAGGCTACAGTGCAATGTGTTTGGGGGGAGACGTGTAGTGTCATCACAGCTTCCTTTAGAATAACGGCAGTAGGTGTATTTCTACAGTTAAATGTGTGACAGCTTCATGCTGATGAGGAATTAACTCTGTCAGGAACACAAACGAAAGAGATTTCAGCATGTTCAGTACCTTTCTGAAGATTTTGTTTTCAGTTAGTCCATACTCAAATTTAACAAGAGGAACAGCAAAAGATGGAGTGATCCAGACGTTCGTTGGTGAAGTGAAGGTTACTGAACTGGCCCTCTGTGAACGGCCGGTCTTTGGTGTTGCCTGGGGGGTGAGCTTGCAATTCTGGCAACCGACTTTGTTGCAGTAAAAACTCAGAATCTATCAACGAAGTATTGGAGATGCTGGTACTGACTCCAGCTAAAAGCCCTATGAGAGGGAGTTGAATGTAACAATGAGAAGTCTGTGGCAATGCTTTCCACGATGTCCTGTCTAGTAATGTCCATCTATAAGACAGGACAATGTATTGGAAGGTGAAGACTGATCCTCCTGATTTGTTTCTTTCTTGGCTTCCTTTTGCCTCAATGCACCGAGTAATTATATTCACAAATTATGTCACAAATACTCAGGTTTATACTCAGGTTTGTCAATGGATGCTTTTCCAGTAAAATGGTAAAAAATAGCACTAAAGGGTTTTTAAAAAACATTAAAGTCTGAGAAATTGACTTTGATGCTTTGCATTAGTCACCGACTGAAGGTCAAACCAACCCTTTTATTTGCCGTGACTTCACTTATTAAATTCCTCTGTCTCTTTCTGCTCCATTTATCTTGGCAGCTCAGGGTCTAGAAACTGCTGTTTTCTTTCTAAGTATACCAAGATAGAAACATTAATATTTCAGCCATAAAGAGAAAAATCACATTTGCTGGGCCATAAATGGGCTGGTGCTTGACGATAGCGTGTTTTATTCTGGTGCATGTGGCCTTGGCTGCCCGACTCCCTCTCATATTGATGCAGAGTAGAGGGAATGGCTCTCAGTGCTCCCTGCTCCAGAACTGAACCTCTAAATCTTAACACCTCCCCCTGTTTGGGACTGAGCTCTAGGACACATTTCTTCATACTGTGTGTGTGTGTGTGTGTGTGTGTGTGTGTGTGTTTGTTCATACATACAAACATACACAAACACTTGAGTTTCTATCTAAATGGCTCCATCTATGTGGCGCATGTCAGACAACACCTCTCTCAGAAAAATACCACTCAGCATCATTAAAATTAATCATTAATCATCATTAAATTGACGTCTTCTGACTATATGATCAACCTACGTTTAAAACTAGGCCTCAGAAATTATTATGCTATGAACGACGTGTTCTATCAATTTCATCTAAAATCCAATTGTCCAATTTCTTCTTTGTTCTTCAAAGACAGAAGATCCTGTCTAATCCTATGGGGAGTTATAAACGTCCCACTGCCTCCCCCAGGGGAGGAAGTCATTGATCCAGTGTTGATGTTTGGATAGATGCACGTCTACAGACTCGACAACCCCTGGGGCTGTAGTTGTGCACAGGTTACATATAAAAATGTGAACTGTGCATTGTTTTCTGATCAGGCATGCGTTCCTTTCAGTGCCATCAATCCATAGTGTTACCTTCTTCTTCCAATATACTCCCTCTGGTGCTGATGTTGCACTTACTCAATGAACAACTACTGGCTCTGTGTCAGTCAGTGTCTCACATATGCAGCACAAACAAATCAAATGATACACCCACAGTTGTGAAATACAGCACTCAGGTCTGCCATTGGCCTCTTAACACACGTGCTGTGGTCATATTTTTGTTTGTGGGTCTGGTGGACCTGCACAATTTCGGGGGTTTTTAACTCAGCATAATCAACCAATTTAAAAAATTAATTTAAAATTAAATTAAAAATAATCAACAAATGTTCACTTGAAAACAGCATAAATTCATAATATTTGCTCTTTGCCTTTGTTAGATCACATTTATAAATTCAAGTGCAACACGTTTTTTTTTTTCTTTTTAAAACACTAATAAAAAAAAGGAAATGAATTAAATTCAACCTTAAAGTGGAAAAACATTTTTTTACTTTGTTTTTATTTGAAATTCAACTAATGGTGGTGGTTCTGTGGGTCGGGTGGATGAGGCTCCTCGTGACGGCTGCTGGATTTAGATCTCATCAGTGCCTTGAGAAACGCAATACGCTCAACAAAGGTGAAATCCCGTCTCACCATCACCATGGTGTAACCATTTCCAATAGTTAAGCTGTATTCATTGTGCCTTGATCCTAAGTTGCAGGTGGGATAGAAATGGGGTAAAACATGTGAGAACCTGAGAGAAGACTTCTCACTTGAATTTTGAAACCTGTGTGTGAACTGCATGTGCAGACCGCAGAGCTCAACACAATGCAAGGGTTAATAAAGGCAAACTTTTGTCGTGTCAGGATGGCCGAGTGGTCCAAGGCGCCAGACTCAAGGACAAACTCCTTCTGCTACAACGGGACTTCTGGTCTCCGAACGGAGGCGTGGGTCTGAATCCCACTTGTTACACAAAACCTTCGGGCTGGCATGATAGCTCAGTAGGTAGAGTAGTCGTATCAAGGGTGAGGGAGTTCGATTCCCAGTCCCACCAGCTTACATGTTGAGGTGTCCTTGGATGAGACACAGAAACACCGTAGTAGCGCAGACACAGGTCTAGCAGCTGTCCAAACAACACTTTCCTCATGAGGATCAATAAAGTATTCATTGTTTTTATTTTGTGTGCTCACCTGAGCTGCAGTAGTGTTTTAATGCGTGTTAGAGAGCAAAGTTCCAAAAGATGCCTCTCGGATGTCAGACAACTTCAACAGACTACACTCAGACTTTACTCACAATCACGTCCAAACATTTTTGATGAGACGAAGCAGCGCATAATGAAAGTGAAGCTAAATTATATCAATAAAGTTATTTATTTTAAATATGAACCAATCTCTCTGTATGTGGACAAGTTTAATAATGAGCCGATGTTGTTAATTACATAGCTTGTATACAGTAGAACTTTGCATATCACAGTGCTGTGCCAGTAAAATTAAAGGTTGAATTGTTAACCGCCCCCAGGGTGGCATCCCACTCAATGCTGGGCTCAAGCCCGGTGGGGAGGATTGTAAGATGGGCATCCAGCAAACATGCCAGCCCTGTCTCCTAAACCTTACACCCCTATAAAACTCAACTGCATCCGATCTTCTGTTAAGTTAAATTTTAGCTGAAAGAACGATATATATGTACTTATATTCTTATAAAAAATGAATTCACAATCAACCTATTCATCCGCCCTCCTCCTGTCCGAACATGTACACCCCCCTGGAAGAGTAGTACTAATAAGAGATGGAAATATATGGAAAACCAGGAACAAAAAAATGTCAGAAATGACTTTGTGCATATCACGTGCATAAAATATGCATTCGGCAATGTACAAACATTACTCTACAGAAGGTGGGCCGTGCATTTTCCATCTGGGCCTTCAGAGGCATATTAAATGTTCTTAACATAACCTCAGCATGACAATAGGTCCACATCTTACCGTCATTTTACTAAACTAATCCATATTTACAGCGACAGTAACTTTTATCAACTGGAAAAAACGATTTAACACAAGAACTCCCAGGTTTTTCACCCTCTCAGGCCAAATGGCCCCTTGGTTTGAAACTATAAATTCAGTCGCCGACAATTGGCTCCCATTTATTTTTAAAATGTGGAATGTGTCACTCCACTTCCCCCCAAGATGTGAACTCTAAAGTATGTCTTCAGGCGAGATGTGTTCTGGGTTAGAGAGTGGCACCCCCCGAAAGAAGAAAAGTCGGCTGGAGACACAGACCACACGGAAAGATTCCAGCTATAAGCCGGCAAAAGATGGCACAGTGTGGGTTTAAGAGGAGGTGGTGGGGCCGCTCCCTCATGCCAAAAGTGTACAAGCACAAATGCAGCTATAAAACCATCATACATTAATATTTTATCAGCTTTTTTCCTAAGCTAGATGACTGTGATCTCTGATTGTAAAGTCAGTAGCACCTTGCTCTAGATAAGAGTGTCTGCTATTTACATGTTACGTTTACAGAATAAAGGCAACATTTCACACGTGATTAAGAATATTAGGTGAAAACAACCGGGCCGAATGGCCCCTCTCTGGGAGTTTTAGTGTTAACACAAGGTTCAACACCTATGACAGTTACAATACATGTACAGCAAAGACAAAAAATAAATGTAATATCAACAATATACCGCTGTTACGGCTATTATTATACGGCTCCTCGGGATTCTCACTCAGCTTGCCACATTAAAGTGATACACGATAGTCAGTTAGTCCTTTTCCAGCCAGGATCTGTGCGCTCAAGCCAGTGTTATGCCAGAAAAAACCTAAAGGTACTTTCTGCAAAGAGACACGCACGCACACCTCCAGCTGACAGAGCAACAGGGTGACAATGTCTGGGAACAAGTAGGAAAAATATGTATAATAAATGAAAGAAACAGAGAAAGAGGCATTACATATATTTGTCTTAACTCTTAAAGTCTCATGTACAGGCGAACAATTACAAGGAGCAAAGTTGCTATCTTGCCTAAGGCACTAAAATGGGTCGGATCGGCTCTGCTTTAGCGTATTATCCAGGAAAAGGGGTCAATAAAAACCAGGGAGTGAAATTTGATAGATAGATTGTCAAAGCTAAACCTACAGTACTGAACCGCTGGGTTAGTATGAAGCCAGTACATTGTTTATGATCATTTGCAGACCAATGGGCTACGACACCATTATGCATCTACAGCACCTCTGTACACAGTCTTGATGGATTTTGGTTCTTTAAAGAGTGGGTGAGTGCATTAATTTTAATAGATCACTATTCCTGCCATGGATACATTTAGTGTAACGGATTTGTTAATCAACGCCCTTCATGTCTCCTATGTTATTTTTGTCCAGGTATCTAAAACCAATCCTGGACATTGTCCTGTATTTCAAGAGCCAGGTTATTAACTGGGTAGCATTGGCTTTTACCAGAGGTCAGTTTATAACCAGAAGATGTACCTTTTGTAACTTTAACTTTAAACACCTGGACAATTTGGGAGTGATTCTTATATCATCATCAATACAAGGGTAACACATACTCTCCTCCTTCTCTATGAATTGATGGCAATGATTTGAATGTGATTGATTAAAGTGGAGGTGACAGGTCCCCCTTGATAGCAGGGTGATCTTTGATTGCTTACCATGTGTTACTGTGCAGGCTTTGGGTGAAGTATGTGTTCATTCGAAGACATACAGACAATATCCACATTTTTATAAACATGTAACTCAACTCAATTAAAAGCTTTCTCTAAATCCAGCGAGGCACCAGCTCTGACAGCTCACTGTCAGGTGTCAGGGATCGAATGGAAGCGGACCAGAACTAGACAATTAAAACAGTGATCAGACATAAACTAGACATTGGTGAGGAATAATTAAATGGGGAGTGAAGCTAAGCTGAGTGGTGACAGGGAGAACTAAGGATGAGGTGAGGATTAAAGGTAAGCACAAAAAACCACCTACAGGAGAAGTGGTTGAGGGAAAGGACCAAACCGCAGGTCATAGAAGACTGCTGGTATGAGGACAAGGAGCTGAGTGGATCGGAACGAGGGGCTTTATTTGTCCTATTTGTCCTAACAGAGTGCTTAGCATGCGCTATATATTAAGTGCATCAATTACCTGTACTTGTTTAAGTCTTTGCATTTTATATCTGATGATGCAACAGACTCCTGTAATAGACTGGCTGTCGGTGGTGTGCCCCGCCTCTTCCCCACTGACAGCTTAGTGGAGAGATAGATGGATGGAAGCAATAATCATACCTCTAATTACCGCTTTCAGTGTTTCCTAAAGCAGTGAGGGGGAAGTATTATCACTCTTATTAAATTCAATAAAATCCACATTCTTTCTGAATATCAATTCACAAAAGGTTTTATCAGCTACTAAGGTTTGTCTAATTTCCAAGCAGTGCATTTCTTAGGGGAAATGTAAGATCTAATAACAGCAGGGTGGAATCTGATTTCATTAAAGCGGAATATTCTGTATTCATGAAAAAGGATAGAAGGTTTTTATGAATAAAGAAACAGTAAAACAGGTACAGGTGCACCATATTCGGCCATCGTAGCAGATACCAACACGAAAATCATGCTTGAGGTTGGAAACAACACGCTGAATGAGCAAACAGATTCTGGTAAAATACTAATTACTTCACACTATGAAAGTTGGCAGAGCCTTTCTCTAGACCACCATTGACACGCCTTCCTATTTTCACTAGGATTGGTAAATATAAGTGCGTAGTATGCAATTTTGACTGTTGACTATTATAAAAAAACATGTATTTCTATATAAAGAGTTCAGAGCATTACAAATATTTTGGACAGTCATAGGAGGAAATTGTCTGAATGTTTTCTGCACCAAAATAAACGTCTATGTTATGATGAACTGCACCATAGTGTGTTTCTTCGGTTTTTAGAAGAAGCAAACATATAACCTGGATCTGAATGTACACATTTGCTATTCTGAGAACCATACAGCATCCCGTGGGTAATGTAATGCTGACTCATGTGTGTGATTATATCATGCCATGTTTACGGAACCAGCTGCGCCCTTCACCAGACACAGACTGACAACAGTGCACGTTTACATTTACATTTAGTTTTTAGTAACTGAAAAGTGTCATTTTAAAATAAACTGAAGTAAATAAAACTTTGCAAAAAGTGTGCAACTTACTGGTACTGACATCACCAAATAATCTTCTTCTTTTCATACATTTTCTACCTGAACACAATCAGTGATATTGTTCTCAATACTTGACAAAAATGGACAATCACTGTGCTGTCCATCAGAAAACTAATAGATTCATCATAACGATTCTATTCAATTCTAAGTCCGTAAAATTACCGTGACAATAAGTAGAATTCCTTTCAGAAGGGTGAGCAGCGAGGTGATTGGCTGGATGACCGAGTGGGCTAGTAGGATCGCAAGAGTTAGAATCCAAGTGAAGGCAGGAATCACATAGATGTGGCTGTGGAGACACAAAGAGTTGGACATTATAGAAACAGAACCACAGGGCAACACGAAACCCCTTCTTTCTTCCTCCGACACTTGTCTGCTCCTCTCTTTACCATGGGTAACATGTGGGGGGTTGCCTTGAGAAAATACCAGGTGCAGATTTTATGTGGGAGGTCAGCAAAGTTTACGCATCATCTGAGTGGTCCTGCTGCTGAATATGTTTTTATGTGCACCTGGACAGAAACAAGAAACATTCTTTGATTTTCCACACTTGTGGGATTAAAAATCCAACTATATGCTAACGTGACATGACCAGACAGGTCACATTAGCATATACATCGTCTGGGGCCCGTGTCTCCTTCGTCTCTGCCTCGGGTCCCGTGGAGCGGGGCTTCAATCCCCCACACACACTACTACACTACTAGACATTTACATGGAGGAACCTTAGGAATACAAGCGCGCTCACACACTCAGGTGCTCACACACACTGTCTCGATCAGCTGCTGCCTCTAAACTTATCATATATTAGTACTGTGCTGTATAATAGTAAATATTTATTAATTACTGTGATTAATACAGATATCGGTCATTGCTGTGTTTGTGCTGGTTGTCCTGAGCCTTGCTGCTCGGTCCGTGACAGGTAACGTAAATCTTATCCTACAAAAGTCTTGTGCTCTGCCGTGTTTTCACATTGTGGTGGTTTTGTAGTGCACAACAAATCAGACGTCGACCGTTTACCGCAGGGTGGTCCCAGCAAACTCTGTTCTATGAATCCTGCAGATACGACAAAGCTCAGTACTGTGCTGAACTCTTTCAAACTTTAGCACAAGACAAACTCTTTCTGAAGCTAAACAGATTCAGTCTTCTTTTCTAATAGAGAATAGAAAATGAACAGAATATAAATATGATCTGAAATCCATTGAGCATGACCATGGTGGTGTTTTAAATGCCACGACGTGATAACATTTATTGATTATTACACTGCTTGAAAAATGTTGAGCTTAACATTGATCATGTCTGTGAAGGTTCTAAGTCATCCAGGTCTCTCAAAAAGGTTTTATCCAAGGCAACTGGACTTGTTGGTTTCTTGACGACGTTTCACCTTCCTTTCCAGAAGACTTTCTTAGACATGAGATAATGTCATTGACAAATGTAATAATGTCATGAAACGTGGTCATTGATGACAAAGGATGGGTTTGGATGTAATTGGTAGTAGATTGATGTGTTTTTTTGTCACAGTAGCCCAGATTTCTATTTCTAAAAAACCCAAAACATGTTTTTAGAAATTAAACACAAGAATCTAGATTATAAAGACAATCTGATCCACGGGTTGAGACGGACTCCATGGAACTCTAAACCTTGCAAAGCTCAGTGGGCTTTGTTTTCAAGACATTCGCTCTTCTCCAGCAGTTCTACTCCTGAGAGTAGAGCTCAGCAGGTCAATAATGAAGCATCCAGCTGTGCCAGAAATGGTGAATATTATTTGGGCTAAGTATCTACTGGGGCATGGCAAAATAAATTAGTCCCGTTAACTGATAAAAGGTAATTATAGGGTTGGGAGAATGGAGGACGAGGTGTGAGGTGAAGGAAGAGACAATGATCACTGGAAGACACAGTTTACGGTGCTGCATTGATTCCTTCTTCACTGACTTAGGAGAGCTGGAGAAGTTCACACCGCTCATAGTGGTAGAAAACTACAGTCCCGTCACATTTCTATTTAGGAAGGACTTCCAAATGCTTGGATGTAGGTTAGCTTTGCAGGTCCTAATGTTTAAAATTACGTAAAGGAATGCACCCCAACGTCAACCCAAGTTTTTCACAGTATGCTTGTGCTGAACTCCCTTAAGGTGTTCTGTGATATTCACCTTCACAAGAAAGGGGCAGGTGTGAGGTCACAGTCATATCCTTACAATCAATGCAATTAGATTCATGGACAGATTCCTTCAACATGTTTCTGTTTTTGTGGTAATAATGGTGTCACAGAGGCATAGAAATCCACCGCAGGCTACTGGGACATTCCTTGTCACAAACATTTCCAGCGTAGACTCAGCAGGATGGAAAAAATAGCATTTAAAAAAAACAGCTCACATTAAAAGACGCTATTTTTTATGACTGTGATCTTGCTTTAGTTAGATACAGATAGTTAAAGATAAAAAACAATAAGCTCTCTGACCAATTGATGAAATGGTTTAAATGATTTAAAATGATTTCAATGCACCAGCGTTTGTTGTATATTAAACTAGGTTGGGTTAAGTTTGTGTAGACTATCCTTTGGTTTGGTTGATGATCAACCTTTGTTTGACTCTTTTTTCTCTTTGTTTAGGAGGTATAGTACAGTACAGAGGTAATTACTTATTTAGAAGTGTGGAAACCGGTGCAGCCTGGTCTTAATGGTTGAACCTGAAGTGAGTGACAGTTAAGGAGGCTCAGCTAATTATTCATTTAGCATGGATTAGTAGAGATCTCGTTTTTAGACCGGAGTTAGTCAGCTAAAAAATTAATAAATCTTCACCATCTGATAATGGAACATTTTTGCCTTAGGAAACATCTCCGATGCTTGTGTATGTGTTTGTTTGCTTTGATTAAAAGGAATGCTGTAAGTCCCTGCAACACTTTCATCGCCTCCCACGCCGGCGAGAAGTTATTATCTCTCAGGATTGCGTCAGTTTTTTTTTAATTCAAAAAGAAATAGATTTTACTATGGAATCATACCGCCTTAAGCAACACTTCTGTGATCTGACAACTCACTTTCAACTTTGGTTTGTTTTGCAGAACTGACGACCGATGGGTTAGACAGGGTTATTGTTAATCACCATCTCTACCTCTGATACGAAATCTAAAAAAGCTGCAATAACTCAACATTGTTCATCCTTTAACTAATTTTCTTGCCCGATCCCTGAAATGTTTAGTTCATTCTTTGTTCAAAGATTTTCCTTTGAACTGTCGAGTGACTCACGATGAGTCATGCCCTCCTCACCGCTGCTAAGGCTGAAAAGAGTTGTAGTAATTTATACTGTACGTAGGAGGAAAACTTCCAGTGTGACTCACAGGAACCAATCTAATCCCCCTGATCCTATCACCATACACATGTGCACTACAGTTTAAGTTGTACTCACACTAAGCCACGGGCCACTGAAACAAGATGCCAGGGGTTTACATGACATTTTAGTTTTTATCTGTTTTATTCTGTAAATTTCTCTCTCATGCTTTTTGATGTTGTTTTAAGTTTTGGAAAGTTTAGATGGACTTTGATCTTTTTTTATTTTAAGCACACACACACCAAAACTAACTCAAATATATCTGTCAAATAAATATCTACTAATATCTACCGTCTGTTCACCACCAGCTTCTAGGCTGTAGGAATAAACAGGTGCTGTGCTTCCAGCTCCTAGCATCTGCTTCGTTCTCCGAATGGAACTCAAGACACAACACTATGTTTTATACTATATATTTATTATATTTTCATAAAATAGCATTTTTATAAAACATTTTTAGTCATGTGTGATTAATCTCTATGGTAAATGGTTGTTTCCAGCTTTTGTGGTAATGAGGAGTGTTACTTAGCATTTGGTTTAACACCGGTTACCTGAGGTCAGTTTGGTCCCTGGGGTTTTGTCCCAGCAGCGTTTAGCACCAGCCTCTGGTCTGATCTCATGATGGATGTAGATGGATGTAGAGTTCTATGCTTGAGATCACATCCGTGGATATTTGGGAAAACAAAGCTGGGGCTTTTTAGACCTTCAGGTTTCCAGTGAATTAGTAGCTACCTGAAGATGTGGGGGGGTTGTATATTTACTGAGGATGGGTCCAGTTTGTATGGACTACCTTTTGGTTTTGTTAACTCACAGCTGATTTGATTCTTTGAGTGGAATTTTTTCAGACTTATTTAGTGGATTGTTGTTTACCTTCCTGTTTCCACGTGGTCTTGGATTTACTCCTAATTCATTTAGATTTTCTAAATATGATTTCACCTAATCATCATGGATTAGTGTGTGTAGATCGGGGGAAAGCGAAGGAAATCAATGATACAGTAAAGGGTGCAGTAAAAAGTGAAGGGGTCTGAGTTCTCTCCAAAGAGACTGTGAGTATTTTCCTTCTGTCACTTCCGGTATGTGGACGACTTACCTGACTTTAAGAAGAGCTGCGTAAGCCTCACTGCCAGCTAAGACATAGCTAATCCCAATGGAAATACTGGAGAAAAGGAGAGAAAGAGGTTGTGAGCTTGTTGGTCATCATCTACGGTCCTGGTTACATATTTTAAAAATCAAACGTTGAACCCCTGTATTAAACATTAGGATGTTGTCTCCTCATGGCGCCCGAGGTTATGAACAGCTCGAGTAAATATTTTCTTTGCAGCGAATGGCCTAGACCCAGCACAACGTCCGTCTTACATCCACTCAAAAGAAAAGCTCGTTTCTGAGCTGCTTGAAAGGAAGGGCTTGTGTTGCACATTTCAAATAGCATCATATAATCACGTCAAGTCAGGAGGCCGCCTGCAGAATGGTTTGCTTTTATAGAAGGAGCTGGATGCTGATGGACATTAGAGATGTTTACTTAAGGTTTCGATCTTAAGAGAATGACGAGGTTTTTTGAAGCCCTACATCTTCTCTGTTGCGTATTAGTCTCTCGCATCTTTCAACAGTTGGTTGTTGAGGATGCCAAACCACTCGCAGGCAGCTTCTCCAGACAGCAGAGGTTTGGGGAACTGAGTTTATGCTTTTTACATCTTTAAAGGAAATGTCAACAATTCAGGAAGTTCCACGCAGGCTAGTCCTCTCATCTACAGAAGCTTTTATTTTTTTAAACTTAAACAAAGTTGCAAAGCAAAGAACAGAAAATCAAACATGTAAAAGCTGCAGAAAGATTTAAAGTGAAGATTCATTTCATTTAAAAGTTCAGAGCAACTGGAATTAAAGGTGATTTTTTTTTATACATTTTAACCTTCCCCTCATTCTCACCCATGTATGTGCTTATTTGTCCACCAAACGTCCAGCAACTGTTTGATGTGAGACAGTGGACTGTCCTCTGTCCTCAAGCCTGACCTTGTGGTTAAACGGGACTGAACAAGATATGTGGAAAATCTTATACTCTTGTAAGGCTGGTCCTATAGAATTCAATAGCAAGATTTATGTGCACATTTGTGCAAAGAAATTAAGTTAAGTAAAACAGCTAAAAAGATGAATCTAAAACCTTTCATCTAACTTCATTAGAGTGCATAGCCACTGAGAATTATGTGTTTGGCATACTGTTTATGTATCTGTGTGTTGTACAACAGCCCCACCGTGTAGGGCAGCATAATAAGACTAAGGGGCACCAAGGGTATGGGGTGTGTGTGTGTGTGTGTGTGTGTGTGTGTGTGTGTGTGTGTGTGTGTGTGTCTGTGTGTATGTGCGCGCCTCTCACGCCTCGACATTGATCGACCACTAAGCCTCCTTGAACACAATGAGAGAACAATCGATTGGCCAGGTGTTACAGAGCTGCTCGCACACTGATAAAAAATACCCTCCACATGCCAGAAGCCCCGCCCACCTCCACGGTGCCCACAAACACACACACACACACCATGCTACATTTACCATGGTGGACAATCGTCCCTTACACAAAAAGAAGTCATATTTTTGGGTGATGCATCAGTGTTTTTTTAAATTAACAATAGATACTGTCCTTCACGAGGGTCTTTCTCAGACCATTACTTCTACTGAGTGACACAGACAGACCATTAGTTTGGAGAAATGATCGCAGAGATACAACACAGTTGGTCAGTAAGGAAAAAGCATTTTATGTCTCGGTGATTGTAATGTATGTTCTTACATTTCAACCAACCAGAGTCTCTTGAGTCAGAATTTTAATGCCACGTCCCATTTAATAGAAAATTAACTAAAAACAGGTGGGTCACCATAACAACACTGTTGCTGCGGCACTAAATATTTTTATCAGTATTTTGCTCACGCTTGTAACTCCCAGCATCTCAACACTGTGTAGCAGAAGCCAGTGATATGAAGCGAGAACCTCAAGGGCAGGTTTTACGCACACGTCTGCTGCCCCGGTTCAGACGAAAGCGGCTGTATTCGCACTGGAATTAATAATAAAATTTATAATAATGTAAAATTCTAAAGACTTGTGTTTTATAAAAAAGACAAAGGGTCACTTAGAAATTTTTTATCTCATCATCATTTAATTATTGAAATGTTTCCTCAGGGTTTCCTACATTTAATCCACATGAATTCCAGGAAGCATTTAAAGAGGCCTGGTGTCGCTGTACTTGTAAAAAAAAAAATACCAATAATATTTTTTGGTTGAAGAGGTGGAGATGTATTGAACATGACTGATTAAATGGTTTTAATATATTGTTGGTCCAAAGTCGGGATGATGCCAGTTTGTCTGGGCAAAAGTGGAAATGGAAATAAACTAAGCTCATAGTATAGCAGAGGTTTAACAAAGCGCTCAACCACGTAGACTACAACCTCCCACACTCAGCGTAATTTATCTGCATGACTGGGAAACGTTGCAATATTAAGATCCTGCAAAGATTATTGCCATGGTAACTTACAACTGGAGGAGGAGGATGAAGTTGAAGGCGTGGCTCATGGGTCGTGAAAGGAAGAGGCGGCCGAGCAGATGAAGGTTGGGCTGGAGGCCTTCGGCTTGTTTGTGCAGAGCTGTAGCATCTGGCTGCAGCAAACCTGTATCTGTAAGACAGAGATATAACCAAAGACTTTCAAGAGCTTTTTCCTCATTTGTGAAAGTCATGACCCCACCCCCTAAAGATGTGAAATGGAACATGGGTCATGAATCCTGCAATGAACAGGTCCCTTTCATAATCTTCTTATAATTGTGCTGCCTGTTTATGGTGCACTACCTTTGATGCAAGTGGTCCTGGCAGAGTGTGCATAATTAAACATGATAGTCAAAACAAGCATGTTAAATTAATGGAAACACAGAAGTCTGTTATATAAGAGCAGGGCACTGACACACACACACACACACACACACAGCACCATCTGTGCAGGAGTTTCACAAAGAATGCTCTACGCCAGCAACTGCACAGCATGCACATGCAGCTTTAATAGACGAGAGGTTTGTCAGATAATGAAGACTTGATTGTCCTTGATGTGTTTAACATAATGCTTTCTCATCCTCTTTAACTTTGTTTCTACCTAGTTTCATTCGGAATGAAAATCCTGTGGATATAAAAATGTGTCGTTCGTTCCAGTCGATGTTCATGTTAACTTAAAGCTACAACATTCAATGTAAAACACTGCTCAAGAATGGAGTTACCCTGCTCCACCCAGTCTGCCCTCCCTGCTCCGGTATACTTTGCCCAGTGCTTTACAATATGGTACAAGTCACAAATATACCTTTAAATAAAATACTCCAATAATCAAACAGATCCAGTCAAATCTTTAATTAAGCTCGGGATATAAAATAGACATTTTATTGTAACAGGCTGAGGCTACGCTAACCAGGTTAAAGCATTAGGTACACCCTACTCACAGCAACAGGTAGGCCGCGGCATGTAAATCGTGCTCGACGCCTGGTCTCCTGACCTGTGCATCGTCACTAGAGAGCCCCTCCCTTTTCAGACCAAGCCCCAGAGATGATGGTGCATGAAAATACAAGTAGATTAACAGATTCTGAAACCCTCCGACCAGCCCATCTGGCACCAACAACTGTGCCGTGTTCAAAGTCACTTTAACTACCTTTGTCATTCTGATGAAGTTCAGATCGTTTTGACAACGATGACGTGCCTGGATGCACCAATCAGCTAGCGTCATTTCTGGTATTTTCAGAGCGTAAAGAGCTTGTGTTTGGGAAGTCTTAAGTGCAGCCTGGTAGCTCAATGCATTGAGCATCAGACTGGGATGCAGAAGGTTTGAGTCCCAGCCCACGCCCCCTACCAGGTGTGTCCTTGAGCAAGACACTCAGCGCGAGCTCCTTGCGAGCCGCTTTGGATAAAAGCGTCTGTTAACTAGTAACATTCATGGTTGAAGGTGTCTCAATTTTAAAGATAAAATAAGAATTGTAGTAGAAATACACCTGAGACTGAAAGTTCCAGGGAATTCGTATCCTGGGCAACAACTACACCATAAACACAATTCACTTAAAGCAACTTAGTCCTCTGCTTTAGTACTGCAGAACCAGTCCAGGTCCTCATAAGTCCGAGTTTTAAGGCTATTACTGAAAACCAGATATGGCAAGCTAGACACAAAACAGTTTAGTAATAATACTATATAATTATTTCTGTCAGTGGGTTGGCCAAGCAGCTTAAAGTAAAGGCCAAAGAAGCCAGCGGCCCATATAATTAGAAAGAAGGTTTTAATTCATGGGTTAAACCTTTTGTTAGGGTTTCATTGTAAATTGCTTAATTTCATTGTGGGCTATGCCCGGGCAGACTAGGCAGAAAGAAACGCGTAAGAAGCTCACCAATCATCCTGTCACAGGAGAAGGACTGAAGAAAAGTTTAGAAAGGAGGCAGCAGGTATTCTCAGACTTGTGTTAAGACAATATGTGTAATAGCATTATGTATGATTAAACCATTATCAGCTTCAAAGCCTCGTCACTGATCCACCAATAACAATGGTTGGATGGTTTTCAGTGTACTGGGCAGTCAGCAAATTATTACGCCTATTGTTGTGTACTTTTGTACCGTAGGCCCTCGCGTACACAGGGAGACGCCTCTCTTGTCATTTACCATTGGAAACAAGGTTTTTGTCAGGCTGGTTACTTTGGTCCTTGATTGTATGTGTGAGGTAGAACTCTTACTGTATGAATTCTACCCGTGTTTCACCAAATACAGTCATTTTAATGAGTCTGTGAAAAGTCTGTGGACAAGTTTGCCTCGTCTCATCAGCATAGTCCCGAACGAGGTCTGTGTCGGAGCAGTGACATTATGAGACGCTCATAATAATGTTGTGACGCTGGTTCTTTTAGAGTAGAGTGTTTTTATTGTAATTTTGCCCTTCATCTTACACAATCGCACATCACAATGTAGATCTCAACAGCAATATCACTTTTTTTCCTACTTTAAATGCATGAGTTTGGTGCCTCTGCAACACCGCTAGAGGCAAATAGCCACTGGCCTAATATATTATTTCATACATAGAGTATTTACCAGTTTAGCGTCTGTGGATAAGACAGGGTTCGGTGTGTGAAACAACATAGTTTAGTGTCAAAGATAAAAACCTGATAATAAACATGAACCGCACAGCTCTTTACAGAGGTGATGTCACTGGGCAAAGGCGGAGTCGTGGGGCTGACATGCAGAGAGTGACAACCCTCCACACTTACAGGCGATTAACCTACCGGCATTTTTGGTGGGGTGGAGTTAATGGGGACAGGAAGTCCACCTTTGTAATGTTTTGTTCATCGTGTATTTTACTGTGTTGTCCGTGACTCCCTGATCCAACAGGACAAGAGTACCTACTGTGTTTTCATGCCGGAGTCGAGTAATGGATATAAGTAGGCGATCAATAGATGTTAGCTCATTGTAATTTAGAGTAAAACATTTTCTTACCTGCTTCTGCATTTTCACCTTCACCTTCATCCTCATCCTCATCCTCTGTGGTGGCTGGATCCTCCTGCCCTACCTGATCCATCACAATGCACTCTGCAACACCTATCTGAAATGAGCACAGGCATAATCAGATGTACTACGTGTGCTATACTGCTCCCGTTTGTCCGGCTCCTTACCTTTATAGAGTCCAGCTGCACCACCTGGCACTTCTGAAGAAGTTCCACGAACAGGTAGATGAGCAGGGCCTAGAAAAACAGAGCATTCAAATGTTTTTTCAGTCTTGTTGTTCATTTGATGACAAGTCAGTGCATTCACCAGATTACATGAGGTTTTCTCCTTTAAGAATCTTTCATCGTCCCTATAGAGCAGCATATAAAGGAACTTGAATGGCTTCACACTGAGCAGTGAAAAGAGAAACTGTTGCAATGTGCTCTTTTTTTAATTAAGGCAGTGATCAGGCTCCTGTTATGTAAATTAAAATGAAACTGCAGTGCAAACACATCTCATCTTGCCATTTCTCCCTTATTAGCACAGAATGGAAAATAGGAGTCATCACATTTCTGTCCTTCTTCCTCGTTACAGGCATTAGGTGAGCTGTGGTAGTCTAACTAGAAACGAACGGCTTAGTGTTGCTATAACAGCTGTTTTTAAACATCCTCCCACAGATTGTGCTTCTGTGCTAAATTTAAATACCTGTCATCTTTGCATCTTCTGACCACGAATTAATTACCTGGACAAAGAAGCCAATGAGAAAGGAGACGAGGAAAGGTACGAGTCCAGCATGACCAATCGTTACTGGAAGACCTAGAGAGAAACAACCATTCATCAATGTGAATCCCAACAAAGTGGTCAACATATCCACGCGCTCCTCCTCCGCCCTCACATGCACACCTTTAGCTAAGGCTTTCTATAAAACCCAATGAGTGGTGCTGGTTCCAGTATGACTGAACAGAGGCTCCACCTATGCAGAAATACTTTCCCCTTCCTGGTTTTTTCCTCTTACCAACAACAGTGACACTTCTTCACATAGGCCCGGCAGGTTAGGACAGCTATTGTCACGTACTGAATTAAATATTAATATAGAAAAAATATTTTTGTATTTAGGAAGATTATCTTTTTTTGATGAACTGAATCGTTAAGTTTGACAAATATGCTCATTTATTTATAATTTTAATCAGGGAGGGGGGGAATACGTTTTAACAGCCCTTTACACGAAGACCCTGCTGAAAACAAAGTGGTAAAATGTAATGTACCGTGTGATTTTCATCTCTACAAAATGTCTGGTGGTAACTCCACTTCATAAACCACAGCTAAAGTTGCTCGGCCAGTGAAAGTCAAGAGACGGACAGGGGCCAGTCACCAGAGACTTCCATGTGAACTTCTTCCAAAAGAAAGAACAGGTTTGGTTTTCTCTGTGTGACATCTGGTCTCATGCATCACACATGTTACATGTAGTGCAGTGCAAATTCTCAGAATCAGAACTTTAGTCCAGACTGTATGAAAACGTATTCTATTCTAAGTTTGCTATAAAAGCTAGAAACCATTTTTACCAAAAAACAAAGGAACCAACATTTTAACACATAGCATGATATGAAACCAAATCACTTCTGTCAAAATGATTTTATCCACTGAAAATTCAAAACCCAATATGCTTTTAGATCTCAGCTGGCATGCAACAGAAATAAAAACGACCGGTTCATGTTATCTTCGCATCAGCACATTCTCAAAGACATTTTCAGCGTGCCCTGTGTTGTGTAGCTAACACCATGTATGATCATGTATTAAAGTGGTGCTTCGGTGTGTTCCAGCTGTGCCACCTCTAAATGTACCATCCCGTATACACATTTATGTTTGTGTTTCTGTTTTTCTGACTTATGTATCCGTGTGACGACTAGGTTTTGGAAAGCCAGTTCACTGATGGGATTTCTGCATTTTAAGGAAGAAGATACATCTACTCACCTAAGATTCCCGTTCCTAATATTGTGGCAATGGTCAAGAAATCTAGGGAGAAAAACAGAGTTTGTATCCAGAAACTCACCAACTTCATATCACAAAATCAAGTCTGAGCGTTTCGGACAAAGTGGTTTGAAGTGATGGAACAACATGGTCGTTATATAGATGGTGAACAATGAGACGTGAGCATGTTAGAGGACAGTATGAAGGCAGGAGTAGAACGAAAAGCACTCAAGAAGCAGCAGATAAACAGAGACAGTCAGTACTATCCAGTACACATCAGCATTCACTGCAACAGGTCCCCTGCACCGCTCCATCTGCCTTTTCAATTCTTTTCTCACCACTATCACTCTGACATCACCGCCAGTCAAACGGCACACCGCTCTCTGTGCCGGAGTCTGTTTTTAGCACAGTACGAGCGTTGGCCTCTGGGTCTTTCATAACCGCATTACGCTGGTGCGTGATGTTTCCAAATGTTCTAATAAAGCCGTGGATGATATTCACCCCTCAGGAAGAATCAACGTACCTAATTGCCTTAAACGTTGGCGTGAGTGACTGCTGGTAGTTGCTTCTGGAGAATGTTTGACATGTACTCCAGCCCGTTAGGAGGCTATTTGAACATAAGCACTGCCTACAGGCTAAGAGGGGGAGGGGGGCTTTGATCAGAATCACAAAACTGGAAGAGATGAAGTGGAACTGGATTTACTGTCTCACAGCCGCACGCCTCCGTCAACCAGATACACCAGCAGATGACACCAGTTATCATTGAGTCCAGGGAGACAAATCAGAAATACTTTATTAATCCCTGAGGTTTTAGTAAGAGATGTAAGTGAAGAAGAAATACCAACATGACAGAATTACACTTAAATATATATATTTTCAGTTGTCAGTTTCAAAAGTTGCACATGTATGAAAAAAGGCTTCTTTTCATATCATTTCTGTTTGTATGGGGTACTGGTTTACCAGTAAAGACTCTTATTAATGTGTAAAAAACTGAATTCTTCTATTGATCATTATTCTGATACATGTTACAAGGTTGGTTAATAAATTAAGTTACAACCATTAATGTGTAGTTTGTGAATAGGATGTAAACCTGGATGTAGGTCGGATTTTTTAACCTAACGGTCTGGTAGCTCAATGGGTTATGGTCAGACTGGGATGCTGAAGGTCGTAGGTCGAACCCCATCCGACTCCTAATTCATTACCGTGTGTGTCCCTGAGCCAAACACCCGGCGCTAGCTCCCTGTAAGTCGCTTTACATGTAACCAGTCAACATTTCATCAATATCGTATTTGCGACGGGTTATTTACCGTAACTGTTGACATAACAATTATTACTTTGACAGGAAACGTAATCCGTGCTGCAATGTTTTTTGGGAGAGAACACAGTGCATTACATATGGCGTAGAATAAACCACCAACCAACATGAAAACATCCAATGTCCACCAGAACACGGAGCTGCTTAGCTGCGTCTGTCTAAAGCTCAGAGGACGCTGAATAAAGCAGCCGGACAGTGACCCTAAACATCAACATAAATCTATCACAGAGTGCCCAGATGTCACCAGATGTTCTAACAATCTGTCTGAACTGAGAAAGAACGAAAGAAAAAGTGAGTCCTATACATTGTGAGGCAGCTGCCAACAAACACCATCAACCATCCCCTCTGCCACCAGCACGTTGACAGCTGTATTGACGAAGCAGGTCACTTTTCTGTCACATCCAGATCCATCACTCGCACTCTACGGACCTCCCGTCATTACCAGAAACAACCTGTCATTTTAAATCAGCCTGATCGTTGCTCGTGATGCTTTTATCCGTCCTATGCTGCACTCTCCCACCACACATCTAACGACGGTTGAGGGACATATGGCGCCAGTAATTACTAATCATAATCTTAATCATAGTGACTGCTCCCACGGTTGTCCTGATGGAGAATCGCACCTATTAGAGAGGAATATGGACAAAACGACCTTAACCGCTTCTCTCATGCCTCGGTCTTTGGATCCAGTCTGCATTAAAGAAGGTGCTGATAAGCATCCAGCTACTGTCACAACACAAAGTAAGATACTGTCACTGCTGTAGTTACTCAGGCTAAAGTGAGCTTTTTCCTGGTTGAACATGATCTGATCGTTATCTGGAAGCTGATATAATAGCACATAAATAAAGTGTATCAGCCGTTGTTAGTGGGAGGATACACAAGTTAAAGCGTAATATTAAACTTCTTGCTGCCAACTTTATTAAACACTGTGTTTAAAGGCACAAATATGTGATTGTTGCCGTTTTATCAGGTTAGAAATATTGTTTTTGTTGATTTATGTGACTTATGCAGAAATCCAGGGACACCTTGTGTTTTATAACAACATATGATGAAAGATATTTGCTGCTGTTTATATCCCAACATTAAGTACATGGCGATGAGGTTGATGTTTAGCTGCGCGCAGTACACACGTCTTTATTCCAACATGAATATAACGCACTTCTTTTCTGCATTGGTTCAGGTTCTACTGGACCCCCTCCTCCAGACTAGCTGCAGCCCACCTCCCTCTGTGAACACTGTGAGGCTGTGTGAAACGTGCGTCGGTACTCACAGCACTGCAGGTAAATAACGCGCAGCTTCCACTGTCTATCCTGGTTCTTGCGGGTTATTTTGATAGACAGGGTGCTGAGACTGGTGTCGGGGACGGGACAGGGGCTTGTCTGGATTCCTATCTCCTCTGCATCGGTCGCCATCATTGTCATCGCCCTCTCTCTCTGTCTCTCTGCTCTCATCCCGCCCCTCCCACCACCGGCGAGGCGCGGACGTGCGCGTCCTCCGCACGTTGCGCGCTCCGCGTAGACAGGGAGCCACATATTATACAGCCAAACAGAACCTACATTCACTGAACCCAGAAGTATTGCGCAACCATAAAGCTAATGGTTTATATACGGCACAAGTAGGCGCAACAATTTCTTTCTTTCTCTCCAAACAGAAAATTATATAGCAAATTCTATGGTATAAACAAAGAAGTGTAATGATCCCACAGAGCACCGTAAAAGGTAGAACTGACAGGGAACTACAGTGGGGGATTATAGGGGACACGGGAAAGAAATCATATGGATACATGTCTTTATTTCATAGATTTATGTGTTTAGATATAACATATAATCATTATATATATATATATTTGAAGTTTTGTGTCAGTATATATATATATATATATATATATACT
>JAUMTR010000019.1:1889208-1899442 GCA_032270685.1 Microctenopoma stevenorrisi | reverse complement strand
ATATATATATATATATATATATATACTGACACAAAACTTCAAATGAGAAGTTGGCGCGTTGTGAGCAAACAGAGGAAGAAGGTTTTAGGTTGTTGTTGTTTAAACAGATGTGATGTATTTCCAGCTGTTTTGGCGATGTGACACATAGCAGAAACAAAGGCAGATGTTTAAAACGTTCTTTAATGCATTAGAAATTCAGTAACACTTTAACAGCGAAGAGGGCGGAGAGAAAACCATGCCAGGAAAGACATAAATAAATAAGAAATCAATAAATAAAATCCCTGCATAAGCGATAATTAATAGATCATGCATCTACTGTAGACACCAGGCGGTTCTGAACCATCACGGGATGAAGTAAACACAGATGTTGACTCTGAGAGACAGCAGCTTATACGACAACGACATTTTAAAGCTTACTGAAGTTTTTTTTCCATTCAACTGAAACCATTACATGTATTGTGTATGTGTAGATATATTTGTGACCGTTTTTATTCATTTTAAAAACGATTAAGAATCACCTGCCTGGAGAGTTCATGAAAGACGTAACAGTAACAAAGATCGTTCCCAGTTTTGTGTAAATTCCACAATACAGGATTTCCAGTCATTTCTAAATCTATAAAAAGCATTAACAGAAGAATTGCATATTATCTGTACACATTATCTTATCTTAACATTTATTAGGGCTGGTGCTGTGCTTATTTCTCTTATTAGTATCATCGTCTTTTCATGGTGTCCATCAAAACATGGGTGGAATGAGTTCTAACAACCTATTGGTCATGTCTTTATGTTTTATGGAGGAAATGTTATTTCTTGTTAATTATTGTTTTATTGCCCAGCGTTAACATTTATGTAATGTATGAGCTTTGGATACGAAAATAGCAAACGCCTGTAGCCTCTCAGTTACCTCTAGTCATTAACAAAATCCAATTCAGATCTAATTTTATCTTTTTCTACGCAATAAAGGGGATTGAGAACCACTGCAATAACCAGTAGTAATTAAATTCTGTTACCATGCGGCTGTAAAACAAATATTACAAAGATGCAAAAGACTCGTGCAGTGTGAAAACGTGTCTCACTGTTAGAGACCCGGCTAAATGGAATCCAAACTGTGATGGCATCTGTAAAAGAATTATTATACTATACATAGATCTATGCACGTCGTTGCAACATGCTGCGCAGTGAAGGGATGGCTGGTAAAACAGAGCTTTTGGGGATTTGAGGCAGACTTCCCTGACAGCATGTCAGTCACATATGCATGACATCTACGCCACAGGAATGTCTGATGCTGTCCTGTAGGACTGGGTACTGGCGGTGTATCGGGTTTGTTCCACAGTGACAGCATCAGTATAACATTTTGTACAGATTAGTTTACAAAATGCTATTTTCCTCATGTCTAAATCGGTATGTTTTAAATAAGTAGTAGGAAAAGTAGTGCTTGAAAGTTTATGGACCCCTTAGAATCTGAACAGAAAGTGGGTCTGATGATCCACTTGTGGATTTGTCTTAGCTTAAAGGCATCATCAGTTGGGAGATGGAGTCCAGACTCTTAAGACATGCCTCTCTTTCTCAGGCTCTTTCTAGACTGCTGAAAAATTCTTCTTCTTCTACGGTCCTCAGATAACTCCGCTGTTTAAAACTCTCTACACTTCTACAAACCTGGGTTGATGACCTTTCTCTTCTTCCATGCACCTCTACCTTGCCAACACATTTAGGGTTAGATCATTTTGTTGGAAATGATAAACGTTCAAGCACTACCATACAATATGTCATTAAGCTTTCTGTTCCTGGGAAACGGTGATTGTCTTATTGTAGACCACTACGCACGCTTTCATGTAACCAGCATAATTACCAGACAAAAAAAGGAATAAAAAGAAAACAACCACTGTAAAGTTTGCATCACCAGACTTATTAACAACACAATGCTGGGTAATTGTTGACTATTCAGGTCTTAAATTGTTGTGCATTATCAACTTTTTCTTTTGGTACACCACTTGACTTTAAGTTAACGCATTTGCTTTTGCTGATTTAAGGCACATGAAGCTATGAACATTTATATTTTGGATCCCTGAAAAGATTGTACTTTTTTAAAAGACGAAAGTCTATTCACAAACTGCACAATTAGATAGAAATTACCCATTTACCCTACAAAATATTATAATAATATCACACCCTTGCTAGAAAATGTGATGTAATTAAAACAGAGCGAACTTATTCGAATGCCTCGTCGTGACTGTTAAAACACAAAACACTAGAATACAAACAGATCGTCTTGAAAAAGAAGATGTAGCTAATGCTGTTGGTATCTTTCTGAGTGCTAAAGCTTTTCTCATTTTAAAGATGTGTGAATTCTACAAAACTCCCATTTATTAAGAAATTACAAGCTGCAAAATGTAACCCCCCCACCCAGGCCCACATCATGCTAAAAAACTCTACCACATTCAGACTATTACAAATAAGTTAAGGTATGAAACAGTTTTTTTATGGTACAAAATTGTGACCAAATGCTTTTCTCAAAATCTCATAAACACTATTCTAGCAAACGTCATGCCTAACTACAAAAAACCCTGAAGCCCAAAGTATTTTTAGATGACTGCTGAGATAAAAGTCTCCGTAACTGAGCCTTAGACTCCTAAGAGTAAACTCCTGCACAATGAGAGAGATCGCTGGACGGTGGCCTTAAATAGGGACCAAGTTTATTTAGAAGATATTCTTTTACTTGTGTGCTGCTCTACAGCTCATTGTCTCACATATGTAGTTTCAATCTCTACCAGTGCAAGCTCACTCTGTCGGCCTGAGAGACACAGGGGCATGCTTCTCTAGCAACCTCCCACCTGCCATCACTGTCAGAAGCTGTTGTTCCAGGCCGAGCAAGTGGCTTCAATGACCAGCTACTGAAATCAGATGACGTCATTAAATTGTGTCTGTGCTGCCAGCACAACCTTACTACAGTCATGTATGAATACACACCCAAATCCGTACAGTGTGCCTACAGATGATGCACGGCAAGAGGTTTTATTGTTATTGCTTGTTATAGTATTACATTCCTTATTCTTTAAATCTGTTTTCTCCAGGTTTAAATGTGGGTAATTGAGCCATAAGGTGTCGCGGCTTACCATGATTTAAGAACAGCTAAAGGGTGTTGTTGAATAGGTTGATATTAATGATAAGAATCATTTCATACTTTATTCATCGCCCTGGGAAATAACAATCAGCTTTTGTGCTTTACAAGGCCAGTTGTCATGTGAAATTATTATAGAAGTTCCAGTGCAAATCTTGCTATTTTGCTAGCTTTGCCCCTCCATTGCAGCTAATTTAATTCTTGCAAAACAGCATACTTTTATCAGAACAGGTAGCATGGGAACCCCTCAAAGTTAGAGTTTGCTTTAAAGACTTAGCTCCGAGCCAAAGCAGTTTGGGAAGCATTCGCCCCCATATCTCTTGGTCAGAGCATCAGTGCTCAAACAAAGAGAGAGCATGTAGTCAAACACTGATGTGTTTGGTTGGAGTGAGAGTGGAACGAGATAGCTAATTGACATTTGGGCAGAGGAACCTGCTCAAAGAAGACCTGGTGACTGAAGTCTAACCAGGCCATTTATGAGAGAATGTAGCTAAATTTACAGTGTTTGATCTTATAGCGGGAATGACGCAGCAGCAGTCAAATCTGGATATAAGTGGTTTGCTGGTCATATTGGATATCTGTAAACAGGTATAAACAATAACGTATCTCAACTGCCACTGATATGATCTCCCAAGATGCATCCTAAAAGCAGATGCAAACAAGGTCTGTGAAAACTGTGTATGTCACTTTTTTATCACAGCTTTATGCAGTGCTGCTATGACAACAAGGGACACTGCTTGCAGTGAAAAAACAAAAGTCCTTTTACCAAAAGCAAGTAGACCAGAGTCACGTTGAGCTGTTACCATGTTGATTTTGCTCCAGGTCTTGGTCATCTTATCCATTTGTGAAATTAAAGGGTAAACATTTCTTTCGTAACCATAAGTACCTGGAGGGGCAAAATTAAATTATACTTTACTTTTCCTTCAGTATTACACATTTTTACCAAATGTTTACAACTATTTTTGTTCCTCTGTACTGTGAGTTGTCAAGAAGACAATCCTGTGCTAGACAACAAAGAAAATATCTAATGAACGAAATAAAGTAATAAAACTACCCACAGTATATGCCTCAATACCTTTTTAGCTTCTAGTGGAAGACAGCATAGTGCACTCTCAATAACACTTTTATGTCGATTATTGTTTGCATATTTAAGAGCTATAGTGTGCAACAACTTATTATCAATACATTCATCAATCAGAAAAAAGACCTTAGAAAATAATTTCCTAATGACACATTGTATTTGACATGTTATCATTGGTTACTGTGGAAAAGAGGAATCGTGGGAATGAATGACACCATAAAGAGAGGGATCTATTTCATGCATCGTGTGCATGCCCTCTGATTTTAAACTTTTGCACGAGCACGGTAAGGTGAAATTGGCCAGTGTGTGAATTGCATTTCCAATATTGAAAGATTCAAAAAATGTTATTAATCCCAGAGGAAAATTGTTTCCCCATGTTTTTTAACTTTATTGAGTTGATCATTTACCTTTTTTTGGCTTTTAAGTGTCTCCAAGATCATTGTTGGGTCTGTGTCTCCAATATCATTTTGTGTCTGTGGGATAATTTTCAAACAAGTCCAAGCCAAAACACACCAGCCTCTCAGCTGACCGGATGGCCCTGAGGACAAGAGACAAAGACTGGTTCACGGCGGTGTGGCAAAGTGCGGCGTGTTTGACTGCTTTGCCGGTGCCGTTGCAGAACTGGGCAGCTTCATGTGAGAACCGGAGGATGGAGAACTGAGGAGTCTTTCCTGGCAGGCTGTATAACAGGTTCCTACAGAAATAGAAAAAAGACAGTCAATAATGTCTTGGTCATGTTTTGTGGAAATCCAACTATTGGTGTCTTGAAGACGCAACAGCATCCAAACATACGCCAAAAGTATTTGGACAATGAGGTTTTGAGGACACCATCTGTATCTGAACCAAAACAATTCATATGTGATCATATATATATATATTATTATTATTGTATATCATCACTCTTTATAAATATTTGCCATTTACAGGGGGTCAAAAGTATTCAAACAAAGTCACATAACTTTAAATATAAGACTGTATTGTAACAGTAAGATGAAAATTCTTTTCAGGGGCAGATTCTTGCCCTCGCCTGAAACATTCTCCGTCCTCATGCTTAAACCCAACCAACCTGAAACCACAAAGGCAACAACTACTGGTGTTCCAGACCTTTTAGTGCTTTTAGCTAACCAGAGATTTTTAGGATTGTACCAAACTGTTGATACGGTCATGCATCAGGTCTTTGTTATGTCCCGTAAAGATTTGCTTAAAATAGCCTTTAAGTAGGAGGTGGTTCCACATGGATCAGAAAGACAACAAAATGGAAAGAAACTGAATGAATGTTTGAATGATTTAGAGAAGAAAGAAACAAAGAAACAGCAAGAGACTTGAACTGTCTCTGATCTGTGAAAACACATAATATACTGTATGTTAAAGTTCACATCAGAGTGAACAGCGAGTAGACCGCAACCCGGATTCAATGGATCGAAGAGAAGATGATTACTAAAAAAGCAAAGACAAATAAAACAGGATTTTTCTTATTTTCTTCTGTTTTTTGCCACAAACAAGTCACTAAAAGTGTTGTATTATTTGAACTATTTGTCCTCCTCTGTCTATGTCTTTTTTTTTGCTACTGTCATATGCGTCGTACATTGCAGCACACACACTGAGCAAATTACACATATAAACACTGACAGGCCTTAGGAGGGAGCAGGGTAGACTGCGGAGTGTTGCCCTCCTCGGGGCTCAAGTACATTGATTTCTCTTAACATGGCTGAACAGACAGTCTCGGAGAGTAAATGAAGTGATTCTTCATCTGTTACGACACGGGTTGTGAGCTGTAGGGTTTGAAGGAACACTGACTCTTCAGCACACAGTTTAGACCCTAACACAGACCAATGCAAAGCCTCTGTTGTACTAGATCAAATGCCACTAGTAATGCTAATCACAGCAGTAGACTCGCTGAAATAGTTACGTAATGACAGTGGGTATCATTATTTAACAACACAGAAAAGACTGCTGCTCATTATATGTGCAGCTGCCATAATTCATCACAAAACCATCTGGGTAGATTATATAGTGTAGTAGTAATGAATGCACAACTATAAGGTAGCCACTCTCATTGCTGACTAAAATAAAGCAACAAACCCTGTTACAAAACTGAATATATCAGCTGTAATGGAAGTTATTTTTAAGTCTTTGCATAGAATTCAGTAGCTGCCAGAAGGGTGGGAAAGAAAAAGGAAAACATTTTGACACGTTACGTAAATGATGAAGTAGAGAAAGGTTGAATTCTATTTAGCTGCTTATGTGCCAGAATCCTACTTTTATTCCTGCTGCCTTATTTGACTTATTTGTCATGTGTGATAACACAAACAGAAAATAAGACATCGTTTTGTACCACTGGTCTTAAACGTCGTTGTTCCGATTGGCTAACAGTCTAACTGTGCCCCTGAGTGTTTGAAGGTCTAAATTATTATGCCAGTATTAAATTAGAAGCACAGAGATAGTGAGGCTCAACTGAATTTAATTAATTTGTAAAAAAGGAGACTTTTAAAATACAGAAAGTAAAGAAGTGTACAGGAGTGTTGCTCAGAGGTGTCTCAAAACCAGCGTAATCTTGTCTGCCCATGTCCTCTAACCAACAGAGCGTCATCTACCATCTGTCTGTGAATATCCCGTTATGAAAGAGGTCTTTTTGAAGCACCTCCGAGTACATAAAGTGCACATCTGCTATCGATTGGTTTGGCCCTCGGCAGCCTGACATCCACTCTTAATGGACACCGACTCCTGCTCTGCAACACAACAAATTGAGTCTACAGGTCCCAGGTGCTACTCATACAGGAGAAGCAGCATCCATCCAACAGTGACAGCTGTGTCCGTCAATGTGGGCTCTGCTGCCTCTTTATGTGAACCAAATTAAGATTTTGTTTTAAAGGCGAGTAACATTTTGGCTCTACATCAGTATTGAAACAAAAAAATGGAAAGAACCTGAGTTTAGGTAGCAAAAATCTCTAAGTTGACCATATTTAATGAGCAGACTGAACATTTTGTTCGACTGGATCAAAGACAAATAGTGATTCATTAATGTGAAACAGCGGGGTTTACGAACCATGTTGCCACTGTAGCCTACTGGAAGGGGAACTTAGTGTTATGCTCTGTCCTGTGTGCTGTGTGGCCCAGGTTGAGGCTGGTGCACACAATAATATCAAACAGCATAGTGAAAACTGTTCTCTATTTAAATAAACTGAATTACTGATGACAGGATTGATGTCAAAGTACTGTATAGGATGCTAATCATCAGTTATAATCTACTCCTGATCACTTTCATTGTTTTAGTATTCTCTCGTATCATAATCTAAAAGCATAGCATCTTATATTTATTGGATTTAGTCTTTTATCGATTCAGTCAGATTCAAGTTATTTCAGAGAAGATTGTGACATTTTAAGGGCGGGGATCCAACATACTGTATCTGCTGACATCTGTAAGTGCAACGCCTTTTGGCAACTTGAGGTGGGGATGGATCTTTGTCCTCCATTGACCTTGAAATGCCTTGCCCTTGAAATGAACTGTAGTGGTTTGCAGACACTATCTTGGATTCCCATTAGGAAACTCAATTTCCACATAGATCTTGGGTTATACTGGATAGGCAATAATCTCTTGGACCTGCTGTAACCTACATCTGGCTCCAGAAGGCATGAAGCAGAAATGGCTCAGTGATTCATATTCAAAACTATTTCCATCTGGGATTAATAAAGTGTTTTGAATCTTGAATCATAACACTATATTCCAGGTAATACATCAACCCTCTTCACTGCTCCAATGAAATTATAGAGCAATAAAAATAAACACTGAAGCCAAATGTCAATCAATTACCAACACCAAGGTATGAATGTAACACGAGAAGAGCTTTAACTCAAGTCTATGGTTTTTGTTGGAAGCCGTTGGGTAAGATGCCCCACTCATATTTCAACGCTAGGATCTACACCACTAAAGAATAAAGGTGTGCCTGGCACATCCTACTTTGGTTTGAACTAAAACCACTGTGAAACAATCAGGAAACTGGATTATACTTCTGATTTATTCCACTGTTGTCGCTAACGTTTATCCTGACGTTTCTGTATTTCTTTTTAATGAGACAGACTTTAAAATGAAGTTCTATCACCATCCCAGCACTGCTGCTCACACTTTTTATATGTTCTGTCATTGGGACATTTTACTACATTAGCTTTAAGTGCACGTCAATCTCACTGGGGCCCGATCCCCGTGTGACCTGGCAGAGGAATGAGGGATTTTCATGTGCTGTCATTGAGGCAGTTTCCCTTCACAACCTAGACCAAAGTCGTGTCAAAAATAAAGTCAGACATCTTTAACATGGATTTGGTAAGATTAATGGGTAGCTCATGCTGTGTGCTTTCGGAACAAAGCTGTCAGGGTTCAGTGAAACCGGGCCAACAAATCAATCTGTTGAGTGTTGGTATGTTACATACAGGATGCACGGATGTGTTTCTTCCTTACTGAACGTGCCTACATAGCTTTTAGAGAACTGTATGTACAGTCTGCAAACTTTCACAGTGAGTTTCTGTGTACTTAATCATTCCCAGGACAAACTTTGGATAAAAATGGTTATTTGGAGATGGATCTACAAGAATTTAGAGTAAGGCCGCCCTGGGACCTAAGCTGTTGACCATAATATTCCTCAGTATCGGTTTCTATGTTTGGCAAAATGCACTTATAGTGTTGTATAAAAATAAAAAAACCACTGTTCAGACCCCTCAGGGCACAAACTAAGGCCTCCTTAATGACTGTGTTGCTGACCAACACAGTACTGTGCTGCCACTGCATGCTAGTCATCTATGAACCCCAGGGTGGGTGGTTTGACCTGGATTCCTGGCCACAAGTCCAAGTGTCCCTAGACATAGTATACTATCAATTATCATTGATCATTAATATTATTCAATTGATCTGAACAATACTAGCCCTTACAGACACACAGCAGGGTGGATTCCCTGAAAAGCATTTAGCAAGAGGTTGCTTAAAGACCTTCTGCCCTATGGTTCTAGTCTGGGGAGCACATGTACAGTACATATTCATATACAGACTCCCCAAACTAAAACTAAAAGAAGGCAGTTGAAAATCAGTGAGGTCACCCTTGACAAAGTATGATGCCCATAGTAAAAACATGCAACTGTGCCAGTAGTCTGCTGTATTGCTGTACACCAGAAATGTCACAGTGAGGTTGAGGATAGCTTTTCTGTTTTGTTGTTTAAAGTACAATACAAACCATCAAAGTAAACATGTTCAAAGACTCCTAATTGTCTCAGTCCTGTGAGGGAATGGTAACTTCCTTTATAAATGAGTGCTATTAAGCCTTAATGCTTTCCAAGCATGATGGAGCAGCTAATTTTAGCTTGGATGCTAATGGCAGTCTAGGACAATTAACATGTCTATTACCACCATAAACTGTGAATAACACTGAACAGCAGAAGCCATTTATTCTCTTAGAATGTAATGGCAAAGTAGACAGCTAAAGAGCTGCAGGGGGAGAGAGTGTGGATGCCAACAACGCGCAGGTGTTATTGTTATAGGATATATAACAGAATATATTCCGTAGGGGAAAAAGTCCCCACTATCAAGGTCAGCTGTCCTCTAAGTAAATGTGATTTGATATGATTTATCGTGTTTATTCTTTAGTCAGACAGTTGACTAAAATAACTTCATGAACTAATCTGGAGCTCTCACTTTCTTGCACACGCACCGTGAAGAGCCGGTGAATTACTGCTCGGGCCTGGAAAGATGCTGCTGCTCAGAAAGAAAAAGTCAAGCCTGCTAGTGAATAAGATGTTCCCATTTTTTTTTGTCAGAAGGAATAAATATGTGTTCACTGAAAGTCAAACGTTATGTTTCTTTACTGTTGTTATGCTTCATACACAGAACGAAGTTGAAGGAGATGTAGACGCAGCCATTATCAGACAGATTGGCTGATTTAAATCACGGCTGCCACAACAATAGACCTGCATGTGATTTAGGGAGTTTGTGAAAATTATTAAGTGGGGAGAGAGGCTCAGAAAAACGGGGGGGGGGGGGGGGGGGGTGTGTA
>JAUMTR010000019.1:1873825-1889198 GCA_032270685.1 Microctenopoma stevenorrisi | reverse complement strand
GTGTGCTGATGTGCCGTAAAAGCCCAATCCACTCACTCACACTTTAACAATTCCTTTGTTTAGAGCTAGGAAATAGTTATTTCAGCCAGCTTTTACATAATTATAGGCAAAAAAGGAAAGACAAGGAAAAAGTGTCTGAAGAAACCATGAAGTTTTTCTTTTCACTGAAGGCAGGCTGTGGTAAATTGGTAAGTTTCAACACAGTTACACTTAGCTACACTTTGCTGCTATTTGAGGTGCAAAGGTTAAAATCCCACTGCCAGGCTCCATGCACACAGGACTAATCACACTAAAAGTGTTTTCCTTTGTGACTGCCTTTTTATTTCTGCCTCTTGGTATCATATTTTAGTAATCACGTAAGTGTGTGAACACTGAGTACTTCAGAGAGGTGTATGCAAGTTCTGAACACAGGGAAGTGATTGCATTTTCTGCAAAAAGAAACTAATCTGTAAAAACAGTTTTTGTTCAAGGTTAATCTCTTTACGACTATAAAAGTGAGTCAGTTGTAGCTTTGAGTGAAGCAATTTCTATTTTTCTAATTTCAGAAACATCTCTTTTGTGTATTTATATCACAAATACTGTATACTACAAGGAGGAGAGGTAAAACTCTTACTCTACACCTGTATATCTGGTTGGTGTTTGATTATAAACTGTCTTAGAGTGCAGAACACAGACACATACACTAAGGCGCACACTCAAAAAAAATACATTCAAATCAATGCCTGCTGCTATCAGCTATGTATGGAGGCCTGGGGGGGAAGTGGAAAGAAAAATGAGATCACGGTAATTCACTGAAAATGTATTTTAAATATTGTTCTTGTTTCTCAAATGTTTCTCAAATTTCATCTACAGACAGGAAGAAAAACCTTAGGTTAGCCGGGCATATTATACCTGTCCTTACTTCAAAGGTCAAGTCACCCATGAGGGCTTAGATGGTTACATACTGGGAGGAGTGTTGTGGCAGGAACAACTGTGAAACAAACAGGTGAAAACCCAATTTTTGACCTTCTGAAACAGGCTCATATGGAGCATTTCTCTAAGAACTGGAAGACCTTTTTGAAATGCTGCGCTGTGTTGAAAGGCTAAACTTCAGGTGTAATGAATACAAATAAAACTATGACAGCGCGAGTCTGCAGCTTCAGGAGCAACAGCTCGACTGTGTGAATTCTGTGATCTACCGGAGAATGTCTGACAACAGTTTGTGACCTCAAGCTCAAGTGCACTTGAGTTACGCAGCGGTCTAATGATCCAAAACACACCAGCAAGTCCAATTCTCAAAATGAAAACATTAGCAAAATTAAGCTTTTGTTTTTTACTTCAATCCCACTGAAATGATTGGTTATGACGTACACACCGCCTCCAACGCAACGTGAAGGTGGACAAATACTTTTTCAAATTTCCCTACATAAATTAAATCATCATTTTCTTTTAGCATTTTGTAATCTCTAGTTAGCTTTGCATAATAAATGCATTCAGCTTTTTACCATTTCATTTTGTCTGTGGTAATTAATTACTTCACTTCAAACCTAAGTTTGAATCCTAAAACCAAAGTCAAACCTTTATGTTGTGCTCCTATCCTTTAGTCAACGTTTCTGTATGACTGCAATGTGCCATAAACCACACAAATAAAATATAATGTTGTGACTGATCAGTAAGCTGCGAATAAAAACTGTGAAACACACTGTATTTTAAGGTTCGATGTAGAGTGTGAGAGCACCGTTTTTGGAGTCTGACCCATTTTGTCTGCATCTTATATGAACACATGCAGCTAGACGTGAGCGTTCATATAACACAACACATGTTCTTTCCGAGCGGAAGCGTGTAATTCTCCTCATCAACAGTGGGTGGCACTGATGCATTAAGAAAGGCAGCAGCGTCTGAACAAAGGTGGGGAAGAAGAAAGACTAGCAGTGTGCGAGCGAGCATCCAAAGAGGGAGCTTTGCAAATGTTTTGTGAAGAAGGAAATGCATTTGACACATAGCACATTATGTTTTTTTTTTTTGCTGTTTAGAAGACAGTCCCACAGGGCACCTTTAATAAAAGTCATGTAATGTTAGTGATGGAGGCTGCAAACAAATACGAAGGCTGAGCAGTTTTAGGAACACCGAGGCTGTACAAATGACAGCACCATGGTGATTGAGAGTCAGGAGGTCCAACTGAGTTAATGGTGGAAAGGAGGCGCTCACTCATTAATTAGCCAAAGATATAAATAGTCAGGTTTGGTGTTTTTTATGGTAGCAGGAACAAAAAACGACCAACTGGAAAATACATATAAAGAACTTTTGATCATAAAATCACAGTCTACAGACCTGTATTATTTTCCACCAGAAAATTCGAACACCAAGAAACAAGTCGCTGGAGGGGACTTGAATATGTGAGACATTACGTTAGACTATGAGCTTTTGTAACATATTTTCACCAATCTTGAAATGTGTGTGTGCGTTCGTGTCAGAAAGAATACCCATCACCTTCTACCACACTACCCACACTGCTGCATCAGGAGCCTCTCTCCTACCTGTAAACTCCCGGCGGCGTCTGTGGGACGACGAAGCTCTTCTCCAGGTCACGGAGCACATCGTTCAGCATCCTGATGTGGGAGGGGTCGCGCTCTTTAGGGTCGTTTGCCGGCCGCATGGTTTCTGACTGGAAGAAAGCCGCGTCATTTCTCAGAGAGGAGGCGGAGGACAGCATGGCTGGAGACACTGCGCTCTTGTCTAGACACATACGGAGAGGCAGAAGACAAAGCAACAACAGTTGAAAAAAGAAAAGCCTATGAATGCTGGGCGCAGAAAAAGAGAAAGTGTAGGCGATGACATTTGGCTCTATAAAATATAGTCTGATTTTCTTTAGATTCGGATGAGTTAATGCTCAGAGGAAGCTTGGATTTGTTATAGCCTTTAAAACTGTGATCACCAATCTATAAATGTATTTTTACATTACACTACATGAGCACAGATTAGGACAACACCCAACACCCACCCTCACATGACACTACTCTTCTACTAATCTGCAATTGCAAAAATATTTTTGCAGAGAACATAACCGCAACTGGATTATGGTTTCTGAGGATTTGTTAATTACCATAAATGGCATTTCTCTCCCATGTAGTCCAACTTCCCATTTTTTGGATAATATTTTGGAAGAGTTGTGGTTACACTGCATTTAAATGTTGGCTTGTGTTAGAATAACTACAATCTGTGGTGTTAGTCTGTATGAGGACCATGGTTCACGTCCAGGTGTCAGAAATGAATTACAATTACATGAACACAGAAAGTCCACTTTGTGCAATAGTGGGAATTATCCTTACTGTGAAAGCTATATGGTTACATAAACCACAGTGGAATTGTGTTTTACATTAGCAAAAGCTCGTCCGTGTGATGCTCACAAGCCTTCAAGAGCTGTACTGTAACTTACAGTTACTCTACAGTACACAAGCAATCTTTTTTACAAAGGTTGCAATGTTGTAAATAAGATTGCTTGTGTTTCTAAAACAGCCACTAAAAAAACCATACGCACAAACAAAAACGTCCTTGTGATTCACCGGGGCATCATTTTAGATGAGCTTATGCAACATCACCACATTTACTTCTGCATAGAACTGCAATCATTTCTCTGATCTGTGGTTATGGGATCGGACCTCTACATTTATACACATGCTAACAGGCAGCAAGGCGAAAAAACGTAAAGCTACTGTACATGAAGGAAATGTCTCACTACATCGTGGCACTGGTGTCCTGCTGCTGCTACTTATAACAACTGATATCATTAACCTTCTGATCTGTAGGATTTGACTTCACCACCGAGATCAATCATTGTTCATCTTTGTTGTGTTAAGTGGTTTATTATAACTAATTTAATTTCCATGTGTACTCCAATTAGCCTACTTACAGTGATTACGTATGCCACCCTATGAAGTGAAAGTATATAGAATGATTGTGCAGGGAAAAACATAGATTAGAGCCATTATTGTATAAAAATCAGTGTTCAGTAGCTTCTAGCAAAAATATAAACCCTGTTTTTAACACTGAGACTTTAATAACACTGAGATAATGGTATGATTTATTGATTAGTAAATACCGTGTGTATTGGTCTAGTTTTTCTGGAACACAATGTGTTCTGCATCAGAATAAACCATACAGTGGTACCAAAAGGTTTACAGCAGTTTGGGAACACGTGACACGCATGATTAGATTTCCCTGAAAATTCATGAAAATTTTCATTTGCTGGGAACAATTTTTAATCTCACGTGTTATGGTGCAAAAAGTAAGAAACCTCGTCACTGACATTGCAATTCAAATACTGTCCCACGTCGACATATTTCTATGGGGCAAAAGTATTTGAACGCGTGTTCAGTAACTGCTGTGTCCTCTCTCACAACAGTAATCAACCAGCACTTTCCCAGTAACCGTTTATCAGCTCTGCACATATGTCTGAAGGCATTTTAACCCTTTTGTCCTTACAGAACAGCTTTTGCTCAAGGCCATTGGTTGGTGTCCTCGCACAAACTCCCAGCATTCAGTGGGGTTACGGTAAGGACTTCTTCTGCTTTACTTATTCTTCGGTAGAACCACTTCTGTGTTTAAGATTGGTGTCATGACACATGATCCACTTTCTACTGATCTTCAGTTCACACATAGCAGTGGTGAATCTAGAAAAAATTACATAGGGGGCAAAGGAGTGGCAGGAGCTCTGGGCAGGGAGGCAGTGCTGGAGCGCCTTAGATAAATTTAGCACCCGACCCATGTAGCTATTAATTAAGAACAGGGGCCCTGGGGCCTTTTACGTATGGCTGACCATTAGCACTTGGTGTAAAAACTAACGGGTTACATAAGGGTTTATGAATTTACTACTTACTAAATAATTGGCGGTGCCTCAATTTATTACTGTTCTGTACAATTTCTTTTAACAGTCCTGTCAAACAAACCTTCTAAAGAATGCAGACAACAATAGACAGAAAAGAGTTAACTTTTAAAGGAACATTCAGGTAAATATAATTATATTATATTATATATATATATTATTATCATAATAACCTTCTTAATTCAAATCTATACTTCAATTTACACAGAAGGGCACAACTCACACACTCATTCAGATCTCACAAGAGATGAAAAAGAAAATTAGTCCTTTACTAATAAATAAAACGTTGCAGGCCTCAGTCAATGAGAGCGTGAGAGGGAGGGGCTTAAAACTTAACAGCACGTGCTGCTACTCCAGCTAAGTCTATGCTAACATTGCTAATGCGCTAATCTCGATTAGCTTCTTCTTTTAACGCTGAATCTGGACGAAACAGTCTAAAAGCCTTAGACATGAGTATGTACCTTATCAGGTTCATACATGCTGGCAAACTCAGCATGTATTTCTAATTTGAGTTTATTTGTAATTGGAGTCAACAAAATATTCACAAATACATTCACTTACAATATTTATTGTATAATCATCTATTCTAAGAAGACAAAGACAATGGGCAATTAGTTATAAATGAGAAATAAGGTTTCCCAGAATAAATATAAAATAAATACAAAAAACAGAAAAAGTTTATTTACTTTATTTTTAGCTTATTTTTGCTTTAGTTTTTTCAGGGACCTAAGATTATATTTACAATTTAATATTTTTAGTGAACTAATATTTAATTTGAAGCCTATAAGTGATTGGACAAACAAGCGTGTTGGGGCAGCTGCGAGGGCAAACCGCTAAAGCATCTGTGATGTTTAGATAAGCCATTGTCATGGTGGTGTCTTTGTTGGTTGACGGTCATCTGGTAGAGTCCAAACTCCTTTGTTCAAGCCTATCGATTTGAACACCTGACTTAATTTCATCTGCAAATGACCTGATAATTATTAACTTTTTATATACTTTTATATACTTCACAACACAAATACTTAACATAGGATAATCTTATGACCATAAATAAATCAATCAGTGTAATCGCTTTGTCCCATTTGTCTACCTGGCTTCACCTTCTTCACCATTCTTGTAGGAAGAATTATGAAGGGTTTACAAACCTTTGAGCATCATTGTACAACAATTTCTATTGTTTGTGGAGATAATACATAACTCAAATAAAGTGTGATTCATTTCACCCTCTCTCTGAAATATATCCCATTAAAAGTTTTCGTCTGGGCTTACCATCTAAGGTGAACTCATCAGAAATCACGCCATGCTGTCTTGCTAACCAGAACCAAACTATAATTTCCATGCACAAATATTGTAGATGAAATCAGATTAAAAGATGTTGTCATTCAATGCAATACAAGTTTTGCAGAATTGGCCTATCCCTTTGCTGATGAGGTTGATTATTTCGCTTGAAGGAGACTGCAAATAACACCAGACGTTCTATGATAGGTTCATATGCAAAACTATTGGACTTCTGATTGTTAGGTTTAACTCTGAGACTATGAAGGATACGCCGAGTTGTTTGTTTGAGAAAGTAGCAGGAACTGTAGCTTTCTTAAGGATTATACATTCTCCTCAGTTCCAATCAAAGAAAGACTATGAACTAATAACTTCCAACATATTGGTCCTAATCAACAGACCTCGGAGGGTGTGTTTGGATTAGACTGTATCACAGTATGCTTGGATCAGACCGTGACTCATCGAAGGGGAAGAGACGGCGACAGTGGGGACAAAAATAGACAAAGGGAACAGTTCTCTCCTACAAATTTAAATGGCTCTGGCTCCTCGCAGCCAGCTGGGACTCGTGAAATATCATTTGATTGTTGTAATCCATCACATCTTTTGGCACACGGGGACCTGTGTGAGTGTGTTTGAATGTGGGTATACAGTCGGGACTTGGCCTCCTGTAATAACAGTAGCACAAATGAGAGAAAGACAGAAATCAGAGACTTAGGTTGTGCTTTTATCTAAAGGCATATTTGCACATTCATGTCCATGGATACGTTAATTTAGATAAAGCTAGAGTGATATTGTTTCTCGTATATAGAAAAGGTGTCACTATTTGGAACAGAAAGTGAAAATATAGAAAGTATGTTATTTGATAATTAGAGCGTACCTCTCTAGGAGCAACCAGTTTACAATCAGCTGATTTCTTAACTGTCACATAAACAGGAAGCCTGGTTACTGTATTCAGGTTAGAGGATTAGAGTAGGGCAAAGGACAAAAGCTGCTGACACTCGATGCTGCCACCCAAAAAAAGTCTAATGCTGAAATCTGCGCCCCGCAGATATCTAATTAAATTACTTTTCACTGTGCATTCCTATAATGCAGACAGTTCACCCGATAAAGAGGAAAACGAAGTGCTCTGTGGGCGCCTCTCTTACAGCGCTGTCAGTCACCTCCCCCACACACATATAAAACTAGCATCTACTGCATGTAAACACATATTTCCGGTAACCAGTTTCCTTAAGTGCGTGTAAACTGATTACCCAAGAATCTGGTTTCACTGAGTAACCTGGTTAATTGAGTCAGAACTGCAACAAAGATAATTTACGCTGACAACCTTTTCCTGGCCCAGAAAAAGACAGACAATGTCAACATACAAACATAGCTCACTTGTCCAGTAATATTTTAACTCTGATGCTACTCATCGTGACTTTTATTTCCCGTGCACAAGCCTCATCTGCACTGCCATGGCATGTAGCTGTATGGCTGGAGAGAGAGAGAGAGAGAGAGTAGCCCTCTCGAATTGAAGGGTGAAACGTCGTCAAGAAGATGTTTAAACCACTCTTTTAGAATATCTTTTCAGGTTACGCTCTCTACTGTGTAGAGAGCCCTCTGGAATGGAAGGTGAAACGTCGTCAAGACACCAAACAGGTCCAGTTGCTTTGGATAAAACCTTTTTGAGAAAAACACGACCTGGATGACTGAGAACCTTCACACACACTGAGCAAACTATTATTCTTTAATAAAAGACTTTTAAAATATCAAATGAATAACACTGCACATTAGGTTTAGTCTCACATTTAACTTTTCCCAGTGGGAACTCGTGTGGTCAACACTTTTGCAAAGTGAAAAGCAGAGAATCTTTGGGAAACAACCAATGAATGGTTTTGGGCAAACAATGGCATGAAATTAGTTTTATAAAACAGGATTATTTGTTTTGCTGTATTCTCACAAAGTGTTTTGGTTTCTCTTTACTATAACTGCCAACGTGGGCATAAAGCAAACTCCCTGCCAGGAGTCAACAGGTGGGATAACATGTTTCCGAATGAATCCCTGCTTCTTACACATTTAAAACTGTTTCTATCACCAACAGGCACAGCTAAAGTTTTTACAATGTGGATAGCACAAACTTTTTTAGGAGAAAAATTATGCCTTTGGTTCCTATTAGTTGCTGTGATGTGTGCAGTCACCGCTGATTGAACAGTCATGGTTTTGTGACCTTTGTATTTAACATTTCTTCACTGATTACAAGCAGGGACATGAGTGTTTCACCAATTTATGTTCATGCAGGTAGGTTTTTTTTAAACTACTCATTGACGTCAAGGTCAGAACATGTTTTTTTTGGAGAATACTGAGAGACACGCTCATTTTTTACCGAGGCTCACACAGTAGGGACTCCATATACAGAGAAAGATATTCAAAGAGATCGGTTTAAACATCTTAGTCGTTTAAGGTGTAAAGAGAAGTGTCAAATGTAATTTGTGATTTGTAATTTGGTGTTTTAGTTTTTAGACATTTTGTAATCCATCCTGGAACGATAGAACCAAAATACCATGAATGAGCAAGGCCTTTAGAAGCACACCAGAAAGACCAAAAAGGTCAGAGAGAGATATGCTGACTTTTTGGTCTTCAATGGAGCGGCCAGTATTCTGAAAGAATCTTCTAATTCCACAGATAAGAAGTATGGAACAGTGCGATGATGTATACGATCGAACCAGCTTGTTGATGATGTCTGCGATCGAACCGGCTTGTTGATGATGTATACGATCGAACCGGCTTGTTGATGATGTATACGATCGAACCGGCTGCTCAGTGTGTCCGTTCTGTCTCCAGTCAGCACTGAAACCCCTCGGTATGTTTAATGTGGTGAGTGAATGGTGGTCATGAACATCAACTCCAATCGGGTTGCTTGTGTGGTTGTCATGTAACATACTTTTTGTTAAATACTTTGACAGTTTTCTGGGCCTATACTGTCTTCTAGAAATCTCTTGATGGATCCAAAATCCGTTCACTGCCCCTGTGTTCTCTCCTTTTACTCAATCAAATTATAGAAATTTAAAGAGAAACAGTCTATTGTCTTTTTCCTTAGAGAAAAGGTGAGAGGGCAGAGACGATGGCTCTGAAAACAAATCAAATTTGGTGTTTCATACTCGTTCCCATGTAATGTTATGTGGTTTCAGATCAGAGCAGTCCGCTGCAGGAAACTTCCGCAAAGGACTGTCTTGTTCATTCTAGCTTATCTCTTAAGTGCAACAATGTCCTGGGTGACTGAGGAACAATCAGTGAAGGGAACTGAGAGATACCACGTCTCGCTCTCCACTCCGATGCTAGCAAGTTGAACTTAGCTACAGGCTTTGGTAGTCAAATGCACATGTTCATCTTGGCAGCCATGTCCACTTGAAATGACACACATGTTCAACATGAAGCACAGCAAATTAGCCTGAGTCTGAATCATGTCGTACTTGCACTTCTTCATTAAATGTGGGACATTTTGCCCCCAAACCACCAGGTCAAGTCTCCCCTTTTACTCAAACATTAGGGCAGAGCCGTTGATCCAGTTTTACTACCTCTCATGGTGAATTTTAACAATAACATTTTATACAGGACAGTGACAGAAACTGTAAAAATGAATAAAGGCTAAAGTTGTTTTAGCAAAGATTTACATCTGGGACAGAACCTGGAAGTTCCAGTGTCACTTTCAGTCATCATCATTAAGATCATACAGTTTGCTGCTCTTCCCTTTGGAACTAAGAGGATCTATTGTATGTCAAGGACCAATGCAGCTGTTGGCAACATATCAGTATGACATGTTCTCTATTTCAGCTGTGACCCAAATTTTTATATTTAACATTTAGCTAGGCTGCACAATGGTCACCTTCTTTCCTATCTCCACCTCAATCTAATTATCGAGCTAAACGTGGTCCTTTGGCTTTGCCACTGAGGTATGCCTAATTAAAACTCAGAAGTGTCTCTCCTCAATAGGGCTTCAGTGGCAGCCTGATGAAATAATCCATTTATATGACCACACACATTTACTTTCATTTCCTCAGTGTACTTTTCCAGCACCGACAATAACCTGCTCTACCTTTCTTTGGTACTGCAGTTAAGGACCAAAGGCAGCACCGCTACTGAGCACTATCACTACACTGTATTAATGGAGATTTATGTCAGATCAAACTGCACCAAAGGCAGTTTCATATGAAAAGAGAAAAGAAAGAAGAATTGTGATTAAAAAAGTTGAACAAATGGTGTTTGGGGGTTTCAATTAGCTATGGCTGTTTGATCTGAGTCCCCTCCATGACTGCCAGTCATGAATGCTGCAGAGCTCCACGCCGGCTGTGAAGAATCCATTAAATATCGCTGGTCCTCTGCCGTAGGGGGCTGCTAAAACACGCAGAGACCAGACGCGCATGCACACACTCGTAAGCATTTCTCCTCATACACCCACACACCACTATTCTATATCCACCCAAATGCAGCATATTCACACTAACGTTTGCAAAGACTCCAAACATCCACCCACCTGTGTGTGGCCTACACATGAACACAAACAAACTCCATTTGCCCTCACTACATTTTCAAATACAGGAAGGAACTTTTCCTGACTTTTCCTTGATCGTAGAACTTCCGTACTCACTTCTGACACATTTACCGAATGGCACGGCACATGGAAACCTGGGAATTTTGAGCTTTAATGAAGCACACACAGTGAAGTGTCAAAATCCTTTAACTGGACCAGGGGGTCTAGACTCCTAGAGGTCCTGGAGAGCCACAGCCCAGGGTTTTTTCCAGCCATCACACCTGGACCAGGTTAACAGAGCTAGTTGGAAGCTAACTGGGACCAGGGTTGCCAACCTCTGATCTAGACCAACATAATAAACCTATGCCTCATAAAAACGAGATCTCAGACTTTCTTTTGTTGTTTCGCATGTAGAGGGAAAATGTGACAACGTAACCTGAAAGAGTTCAGAAATCCATCAGCCCGCAGTTATACAAATTGTGTCTAAGTGGATGATTTAGTACTCACGCTACTCTCCATAAAAGTGTGCGCCGAGCCAAGATTACTACAAAGATACCCCGCAGAAAGCTCAATGAGGTAAAAAAACACAGCTGAAGGCTTGAAGGAATCGTTGCAGGTGGTAAACAGGTCTATTCTGGAGTCTAGCAGATGCAAATCATTGAACAGACATGGTGTCAAACTGCGAAGTATTGTGGGAGAAGTATCGTGATTTGGGGCTTTGCTGCAGACACATACTGTGAAACGTTTTATTTGCTCCAACCTTTAGGGTCTTCAAACCCAAGGGTGAGCGAGTTCGATTCCCAGTCCCGCCAGGTTACATGTCGAGGCGTCCATGGATGAGACACTGATGCCCCATAGTAACGCAGACACGGGTCTAGCAGCTGTCCAAAACAACACATTCCCCAGGGGGGTCAATAAAGAGACATTATTATTATTAACCTGAAGTAATGGTTAGGGTAGGTGTCCTACAGGACCATGGCAGGGTGGCTACCCAGTAGCGACAGCTCAGTAGACGTTGGGATAGCAGGACAGTGATTGGTATCAATTAATGGCCTTAAACTCAAGGTTTTGCTAAATGATTTTTGTAGCCTGTACTCGTGTGGATGAAAACAAGTAATGTTAAAAGAAACCCCTGAAATTGTAACTGTCAGTTGTGAAAAATAGGTCTCAGTTTGGTATTTAAAATGATAAGGTCTTCACATTCTACTGTACTCTATGTCAGCTTCTTATTCTGCAGCCACTGCCATTGACTAACCCACACGCAATCCTAGCACACACCAGGAATTATTTATCCGGTCTCACTATCTGTTACACACACACACACATCAAAATGTATTTATTTCACTGTCCTTTCCCTCCTCCTCCTCTTTCTCTCCATCTGGTGCCTCTCTGTATTTTTAACCATGTGAGATAAAAGCTCTCTCCCACCTGTTTTCTGGTTGAATGAGAGCTGCTTTGTATGAAACATTGAGAGTATCCTGCACGTTTTGCACAAGTCAAAGTTACAACTTTCCGATGTTTATAATGTCGCCTGAAGTTAAATTTAATACCAACTTAATAACACCATAAAGAACTTCAAATCTGTCACAAGCGGCTTCTTCCTAATTACACACAGCTGATGAAAATGATAAAACTAAATGTAAGCATGGGCAAAATGACGGAGATAAAGTGTTACGATGTTCATGTGTATATTATAAAGGAGCATGTTCCATAGTGACTTGTCCGGCTTGTGTCTAGCCATCCTTGGCCCAGGAGCAGCAGTGGGAAGGGCAGGGGGGCCTTTTAGCCTTGATGAAGTAACACACAATCATAGCACAATTCTTCAACTCAGCCCTGATGTGGAGAAGCTGCCTTGAAGGTCTGGCTTTCATGCCAATACAAGGCACTTGAGCTCAATTGATAGACGGTAGAAACCAGGGCAATCGATACACATACACAATAAGAGGACAAAGCACTGGAAAAAGAGACGACAGGTATGTGTAATAATCAGTCATGTCTCTCTCCCTCTCTCTCTCTCTATCTCAGCTCATAATCTGTCCATTAGTTTCAGAAAAGGGAAGCATAACCACTCAATCTAGACCTTAATGGGACTTAACGGTGCTTACATGCTTAAAAGGAGTCAGTGAACCTGAACCTGAGTAGAGCGACGTATGAGACTTTAGATGGCAACTACATTACTGAACATGTAATTGCGAGTATATCTCTGTCTATACCCCTTTAAATCTCTGATCTTAGGTTTCGATGACTGATAACATGGTATATACAGATTAATTTTCGCTCATGCATGAATTCTGTACTGCCACAACTGATGCAGTTGAAATACTCAATTGATTCACATTCATTTACGTTGCCGTTGTTAACGCCTGTGCTTGTGGATTTTCTTCGGTGCATAACAGAAGCAACAGTATATTTTGTTTATTCCGACTTAGCAAGCAGGCTAAATAAATCAAAACCTCTGGTGTGCATGCGTTTTTAAAGGTCATCTTAATATTCAAGGACAGCGTTGTTGCACGCTCTGATACCGCGACTGAATAAGCTGATTTTGGCCTGAGAGGTCGTACAGCATGTTAACGGCTGAATACCTGGCACGGGTTTCGCTTCAGACCTTGATTAAAATGCTACACTCTTCTTAGTATGCTAGCTGCACATTGTGGATGATAAATATGTAAAACATTTTGTATAACAGTGAGGATCCAGGCTCTTAAATTTCAAGGTCGAGGCAGGTGATAGATCATGACATTTGCGTTGTTTCTAAATAACAGATATCAGCAGTGGACAACTTAAAAATATAAAAAGAAATATCGACACAGTGTGTTGTGTTGTACTGTACTGTATGCTTGCATGCTCTAGTGTTTGTACACACAAACACAAACTCAAACTACTCATTGTGTATTCTTTCCATGCGTGAGCATTTCTATTTATTGCAGTGTGTTTTGATGCTCAAGTTGGCTGACTGGACAGTCTGTGAAGGGAGTTATGACAGCAGAGACTGAACACACACACAGACACACACACCCACGCTGTGCATACTGCTATGTTTAAACTCAGGACTCCTGTTTCATCCAAAGTTCAGAATCCAAAACTTGAAAAATGCACCGGTTACTGCAACATTCCCATGAAAATGTGAAAACACGTCACGAACAGTTGTCCCTGCAGCTTCCATGTTGATCCTGTGATGCACACAACCTACTTTATGTTGACAAACTTCCATTCATTCACTACAATATCTTTTGTAAAGCTCAGAGGAGCCGTCGGATTACTTTATGTATACGTAAAGTAATCCGACCTGTACGTACTGCACAGGAAAGTGTGATTATACTGGAATCTAAAAGATGAGAGGACAATTTAACAATGGTGTAAGCAGAGTAAGAAGTATGAGTGCAAGGCAGGAGCTTCAAACGCGTCCTGCAGAGACCTCCCTGAGTCTCTTTGCTTCCCTTTGAATCCTGGTCTGCAGCAAATAAGACATTAGTAGACTTCAGGTCTGTGAGCTCTGCACTCTGCACCATACACAGTGCATTTAATTAGCTTGGAAATACACGGTCTATTGCGATCCAGTGGCTCGTGTTAAGGTTCGTATTACTGGGTACTGTCTGGTTATTTTTATAGTGTACTTTGAAGGCATGCGCCCCAGAAAGACTAATGAAATAACCCTGCTTAAACCTCTCAAGAGGTTAAGTGGTTACTCATAAGTGCACGGCTGTGCCACTGATTTGACTCGCTGCTTTTCAGAAGACTGGTGTTTTCCTATTTATTGGATCTTACCTAAACATCAAACTACTAATCTGAACTCTTAATTTATTCCCTCACAACAGCCTTGTAGTTTTGCTTTTGTGTATTTTTCTGTTTAGTTGTAAACAGCCCTGTGTTCAGTATTTGTTAGTAGTAAATGTGTCTGATCAAACCCAACTTCTTTGGGCTTTGTGGTTCCATTTCAGTAAATTTAAGCTTAAATAGGCATCACATACTTATGTAATACATTTTGGTAGATCAAATGGGCATGTGTTGGAAAGAGTGTTTCAGAATCGGGTACATTTGCCATGCATGATACAGAATCAGAGATACCTTTGAGTTTGTTCTGTATGTCCAGCGCTATGTCCAGAGGGTAGAACGGCAGCACGGGGTCATTGACCAGGCGGAGAATGGCTTCTGCTGTCAACTGTAGAAACACAAGCAAAAGAGACTTGATTTAATTTCATTGGTTACGTTTCTGCAATTACGTCATTCCAAGGTCAGAGAGTTTGATCAGCTGTACGTTTGGCATCCAGGAACAGCAAAGACAGACACAGGCAATATTTAGTGCTCGATAAGATTCAAAGAATTTCTCTATATATTGATCAGTCACAACATTAATACGGCCTGGTGCTCCATGGCTACGCAGGCCCAGGGTGGATGCTTGAAATGCACACGACAAGCTGGTGCCGTTTTTTAAAGTGAATTTTTTTATTGAAAACTGAACTTGATGCTTGGGATGTATAGGAATGCATCAGTTAGAATAAAAGTACTCATTATGTAGACTAATGTATATTATACATTATTTATGATGCTACATACAGGATTGTAATTATTAATGCAGTGATCATGGTGCAGTGATGAAGGTGCAGCTGGGAAAGGTGAAACTCCTTCTTTTACCTGTGTCGTAGAAAATCTGGTACTCCTCCAATGCCCTAACATGTCATAATCATAATTCAGAGTCATAATCACCCTATGTACTTTGTAAGGTTATATTA
>JAUMTR010000019.1:1843222-1869243 GCA_032270685.1 Microctenopoma stevenorrisi | reverse complement strand
TGTAGGTGCGCAACATGAACTTGGGGCTTTTTGCTTTTGCTTCTTGCTTCCTGCGCTGCCTGCTCTGTGTGTGTGTGTGCTCTGTAACACTCGACTCTCCTCTGTTCTGTTTTGATAAAATAAACCTCTATCTAATCTAATCGCCAAGAGTCGCTGATGATTTCCACTACACCTGTTTACAGCAATTTTCAAAATAAACATGTAACATGGTAACAATGACAGGATAAATGGGACCATAACCTTTTAGTCAAGCGCCTCAAAATGGTGATTGGAAGCTGCGGCAACTGGGTAACTCACATCACACTGCATTTCATTTATTGCAAGCTTCAGATGGAATTTTGCACCAACTTTAGGCAACCTTTTGTTTTTCATCCTGATTAGACAACAGCTGTCGTGCGAGCAGGGAAGAAAACAAATAATCTGGACACCTTCGGCTACAGTGTTAGCAAACATTTATGGATCCCCGCTTGTTCTGGCACCTCCTACCGAGAAGCAACGTCCAAATCACGGAGAGCGTCTGTCTGGCTCTGCTCTCACAGTGAAGTGCCTGTCAGCTCGACGCGAACACTGCCACTGATTCAGCCTTACTCTTAGCAGGTAGAGGTCTTGGCAAGGCGTCCGTGTGGATTTTGTACTGGAGTGTAACATCACTGCAACTCAGTGTGTTAACCAGCTATTCTGTGTTAAATCACAGCTGGGATTATTGATGTATTGATCCTCTTATTTCACACTTAGACTGTATCATTCTCACAGGAAATGCACCTCTAGCTGCACTGGAAGAACATTGTATTTTCCAGTGGCACATTATAATGGGAATTCCCTTTATCAGCCAAGGGCATCACATGCATGATTTAACCTGAGCTACATTCATTTACACATTATAAACGGTTGGCAGCCTACAAGATAGACTGTTCCTCTAAACCTCTGCAAAAAAAAAATACTAAACAGCAAATAGGTCAAACCCACTTCAAGCGCTTCATCCTAATCTTACTCCTACAATCCAAAGATTTGGAAAAATGTTGGGACGCTGTGTATAATGTCATATCAGAATTAGATAGACACATGAAACAAGGGTTATACCATCTCAGGGCATGGCCATGGATCGCCAGAAGGTGGAGGCTGTAACTTGGTGGCCCCAACCCACCAGTCTTAAGCTGTTGAAGAGCTTTATGTGGTTCGCCAATTTCTATTGGCGATTAATCCAGGGCCTGTTCAGTCGTAGCGTCTCTCATGACCCACCAACCAGAACACACGTTTTCACCTTCCTCCAGAGGCTGTTTGGGAATTTCCACGGGCTCCTCAAGTTGTTCACCACTGCTTCCATTCTACCACATCCGGGGGGGCATGGAGGGGGGTCTGATCTAAACCCCATCAGATCTGTCCTCTGGAGGACTTCTTTTGTGCCACACAGCCTGGAGAACCAGCTCAACCTGAGACACATGCCAACTTCCTCTACATCCCCGCCTTATGTGTCTAGGAGGCTTTGGTCTGGGCGAATTCTTTGCCAATCTCTGGACATCCCTACTCCCCAGTTCCTGCAGTCTGCCTATGTCGGGATTTTCATAGGTTTGTCTTGGCCCGCGACATGCACGCCTGGGCCAAGTCGTCCAACCAGCCGGCACTCAACCTCTGCCTGGTCCCTCATCGACCATGGTCACACATAACGGTGGACACACCAGATCAGATTCACCATTCAGCGAATCCTGGACTCTCATACTCAGGGCTGTGGCTTCAAATACTTGGGGAGGGCTATGGTTCTGAGGAGCGCTGCTTTTTCCATCTTGCTTTGTCCTGGATTCCTTTCTCGTCTCAGGTATCCATCGCCTCAGGCGAGACCTTCCTGAATCACCCGGAGCTGGTCCTAGAGGAGGGGAAAGATTTCTCCTTATATAAAGAGTGAACATATTATTTCTGATAGGAGTCAGGTAACATGGACAGGCCACCATCATAAAGGGAAATATTAATTCCTACGTTCATGAAAGTATCCTACAGGTTATTGTCAGGGTGGCTGTCTACAAGCTGAATGTGCTTGTGTTTCGTCTTGATTGTCTCCTGATGAGTCAACCTCAGTGTCCTGTTCATCCACTTAGTGCCCTTATATATATACACAAGTATGCACTCTCTCACACACACACACACACACCAGGCCCTCAGAGGCTGAATGTGCTGGAGGTCAGTGTGGCCTGGATGCTGAGTGCACAGCAGACTGCCGACCGCCTCACCACAGCATCAGGTGAAGAAACCGTCACAGCACTCACTCACGGCCCTTCACATTCACAGACACTACTGTACATGCAACATATAAAAACTAAGACATGTTTTTTTTCTGTGTGTTAATGTTTTGGTGCCATTACTGTGAAAGAAATGAAACCATGGTGGAGGTGACAGAGGGTCTTTAACACCAGAGGGACTTTATTTTGGAGAGAAGCATAATGAAAGTGATTTTTCCATCTGCCCTTGACTACATCCCGTGACACAGCCTGTTTACTTTTGTTTTTAATTTAGCTTTCTTAGGCAAAATCTCACCATCAGATAAGCTATATATCCTTGTTGCTGTTTGAGAATCAGATGAATTTTGATGGGAAGTTAAGCTTTAGGCCAAAGAACTGTTATATTTTAGTGCCAAACAGAATGCCATCCTATTAGAATCATAAAGTCTGTACGAGAGATACCTAATTAACTTTTTTACCTTGTTTCCCTTGGTTGAGATGAATGAATCAAATGTATCTGTTACCATAATACTGGTGTAATGTATGTTTGTAATCCCACCCAGCCCATACTTCTACCGTCAGATGCTGTTTGATGATCTGACAGGAATCATCTATGAGGGAGGAGGCTTAGATTGTCCTTTCTCTATAACGTAAAGAAGACATCAAAACGATCATAAATACAGAATGATTTGATGAAACAGTTTATCGGTTTAGAAGTTTAACTGATCATTAGAAAACACATTTTATTTTTATTAGTATAAAATAGTTATGAAATTGTCTGCCCAGAGAGTGGAAATGTTTTTAAGATTGCCGCAAAATGAGCCAGAAATGATAAAGAAGTCCATTTTCTCATTTATAATACTATACGCATGAAGGCTCGATTATTTTGGACTGTTGTAAAAATTGATGTGTCAGTACCGTAAACATGAAAAGGCAGCGGATGAAACTCTGAATGACTAAGTACTGAGCTTCACACTACTACCCATGAAATTCTTTATGGAGATGGTTTAAAGCACGAACTGTGTGATTCTGCTCAACAACAGCAGTCTGCCCATCTTCAGAGATTTACAATATATTATGCTTTCACACCTCTGGGCCTACGTGATATCTGGCATCTCACCTGATCTACCAAAGCAGCTGTCTGTATAGGACACTACTTTGCTAGTGTTTTGAAAATGGCCTTCAGTGCACTGATCGTCTCTGCACATCGCTGTGCTGTTGTCACCGCCACTGAAATCAATCTGGCGAGGGGAGGGGGGAGATTAGAGCATTGATTTGAGGCTGGTGAGTAATACTACTGCAGAAAGCATACATCAAAATCCCGTAATGTGGTGGGACAGAAAAGGCCGTTGATTTCTTATTTATGGCCCTATTTCTGGATCGTCTCCTTCCAAGGTAGAGGAGAGGGGGAGAGAAAATGATGGGAGAAGAAAGGCAGAAAAGAGGCTGTGACATAACAGAAAGTAAGACAATCCAAACTAAACAAAGATGACAGTTGGAGTGAAGTGGAAGGCAGAACAAACTGGCCTGAGCATTTTGTCTTACGTTCACCTAACCTGACTTATTTAGAGTGTAATAAAATCACAGCCTGCCCTCCGCGTTACATTTCAAGGATGTCACTCAGCTGTTGTCGTCGTCTTTGAGAATTCACCCAGCACAGAAGAATGACAGGAGAATAAGGTGATGCAGTGGGTCAAAGGTCAGAAACGAGGTTACTGACTCACTATTACCATAATTGGCTGAACCCTCTTAAAATCTACTTATAGGCAGAACATTGGACATTGTGCTAATACACCAGCAGGCCAGGAACAAAAGCATCAGTTAACAACTCCATCTTTGCCCTGTTTTCTCTGTACTGGGCCTTTTTACTGCCTCTGGCATTTTGTTCCCAGGATTCCTCATTTCCATTTCTGCCATTTGGAAAAAGGCTTTAAGATGATAGAACGTACCTTGACTACTGAGTCCCCATTAATACATTTCTGTCCTTTGTGGCATTGAGAAAATTTAATAGAAATGTTAAGATTAACAAGAAAAATGTCAAATTAAAGGGTATCAAAGGGGAAGACTGAAAAAAACAAGATAACAAAGCTACAAACAATAATAGTAATTCATTATTATAATAAATCGTAATGATCAATTGAATACCAGGCACAGAGCCTGAAAAGCTGATTGGCAGGTGAAGTATGGACCCTGAAGGGGCCTACTGGGCACAGAAGATACACAGGATCACCAAATTGGCACATAGAATGACCATAGCATGGCAATTATCAAAGCTCAGATATACAGTAGGATATGTGGAAGTAAATGCCAAAGGAAAGTCCTGATTGATCTGTGAGTCAATAAGCTAAAATATCACTTTAACATGTTGTTACATATGTTTTTAATATGCTGACCTTGTGAAAACTGCAGCCATCCATGGTCAGCTGAGTCAAACATTAAATATGTGGCTTGAAAAATCTCTTTTCTTTGACTTGATCCATTCTTTATATTACTCCAAATGTCCCAAAAGGAAGTAGTTGGGGTGGTCTCTGAGTGCATGAGTGAGACCTGACTCTCGTCACTAGTGAAATAAATAAAGTCTGGGCTGGATATTGGATTAGGACATGGCGCATTACACATCCATAAAAGTTGCTTAATGGCTCATATGCTGAGAAGGTTCTTGATTCTTCTGGATTCCAGTCCTCGGATTTACCTGCCTAGATGTGATGCTTCCACATTTTTGGAGCCATTGAGCCCCAAAAGTACGTCCTCCACTTGGCTTGCGGCTTCTGCACACACAAATGAGGATAAAATAAAATAATCCAGCAGCTCTTCAATAGTGATGAAAATAAGTATGTCGCAATCAGAAGTGTTAGGGACTGAGTGTGACTTGCTGTCAGTCACCATATTTTCTCACGAGGGTCCTTGATGATGATACGCAGTGATCACATTATGATAATTAATATCGGTTAGCTAGAGCACAGTTTCGACAGCTCATTTATTAAAATTAGGTAAACCAAAGGCCAGTGTCATCACCATATTATATACATGTTGTTTGAACTCATTGTCTCACGTCAATAAAATTCCAAGTAAAACAACTATTTTTCATTCTGAAACTAAAAACTGACAAACAGCCCTTGAAACATGGAAAACTACCGCAGAGGGCATGAGTGGTTGGTGCATCATACAGCAGAGGGCTCTGTTGTGACATGCTAGCTACCTAATCATTTCTCACTCTAAGACTATAGTGTATTTGCAGCGATGCACAGCAGCCTCTCAGCCACCTCCGGTCCTGTCCACACTGGAAGCATCATTTGCAGTACTGCTCACCATAAATACATGCATGTAGACATACAGGGGGGCAGCGTTAACTTGAGACCAGTGCAGCACTTACATACAAACAAGCCTACAGCCACATGAACGCAGATGAATCAAGCCAGAATATGAAATGACGATGGTCAAATAGAAGAGGCAGTGTAGGTGACCGAGGTAATTTCCTTCCCACTGTCTTTCCGCGAAGTGGTAATTCTGCCCGAGTATTCGATCACATTCGCCTGCCTGGCTGCCTGTTGTCCCCCGAGGCCCAAGGAAGAGATGGAGAGATTCTCCTCTGATTCAGGACGCCCAGTTCTCTGGGCCAAAGTAGGCCTCATGAATAAACCATACACTATGTAGTTAAGTTATGTAACGACAGCAGATGAATAGATGCAGCGCGGTGAAGGATAGTTGGAACTGGAGGGGCGGTGTTCACGTTCTCTTCTCAAGCTGCGCCGTGCGAGTGCGTAAATAAACATCACAGTACACACGTGATGAAGTTGTACTTCAGGGTGTTTTCATGGGAAAATGTCTGCATTAAAGTCACCTGAGACGATATTAGACGCCCTATTATAGAAATGAAGTGACGGATAGCTTCATTAGGATGCTTGATGGCCTGACTGACACACACGCCTATATTGGTCTCTGTAGAGCTAGTTTGGCTAAAGCATTTTACACTATAATCAATCAGCTGTTGTTGTGGTGGACGTGAATAATATAATGTGGCCCATGACTGACTCCCAACCACCACAACCTCAGAAACTCAAACTGACCCCTGAGCGCTCTCAACGAGCATTTCCAGATTATAGTGGGGTGGCATTCGGTGCGACGCTTCCACAATGGTGACACAGAAGGAAAAATAAGCACTTAGTCTAATTATAGCATGGAGCCTCTTAACAGCTGTCAGTCTGCATGAATCCTCCTCCAATTATCTGACACGACCAGGACTCAACAGAAAGCAATAAACAGAGGAACAGGCATGACTCAGTGTGTGTAAAGATGATCATTATCTATCATTTCATGTTTCAATACATTATTGTGCACGTTAAGCGATGTGTATTCCTGGTATAGATTTTTCTTTTCTTTTTTAAACTTCTGCCAAACAGTAAAAACTGTCACCACAAGTGGTAATTATGAAATAATTTTCAATTTTCTACATTTCTACATTGTCTAGGGTCAGTTACTTCAACGTGGTCGCCATTAGGAAAACTAGCCGAAAGCAATTTCAACCAACCACTCGAGCAAAGCTCCAAGTCTTTGCAGATGAGAATGCTAACAAAATTGTCCAAATACACTGAACAGGCTTCTCCGCCATCCACAACACAGTTTTTAAACGGTATCATTTTCTAGCATATACTCAACCTTGGTGTTCAAAACCTCAAAGTTTTCCAGAGACCCATATGGTAAAACTGCTGACTAATCGGCTGCACGTCCCCCAATCGATATTGTGTCCGTATTACAGGATGGCATGTCACCAAAAAGCTGCAAATACCCAAATAACTATGTTTCTATGAACTTGTGACACGTCAACATGTTCTGTTTCTTACATAGGCTACAAACAGTACGTCATTAAATGCAACTCTTGGGCCAGTGATTGGATGTCAGGCGAGATTTTGGTGACAGCCAAACGAAAGTCATTGTGTTCGTCAAGCTTGTTGCATGTCTTTGTCTTGATAGTGACCAGGTCACTGCAACCAGTCTCTGATAGGTATGAATGGGCAAAAGGCAGGATGAATCTTAAGTCTGGGAGCGACGTGGAATATAAGATATTCATGAAAAATATTCCACATACTCAAGAAATTGGTTCATGACCCATGCATCTTTTGTGATTTGTAAATTTAACTGAGATTTTGTCTGCTCCTGAAACTGCTCTGGGTAATATCTCCTCCAGGTATGACGCTTAACTAGAAAGCCTTTCCCAACCATAAACCACTTTGATATTGCTACACTCACATGTTTGGATGTTGAAATGTAACGTCGGATAGTTTTCCACTGCTACTGACGGTTGACACCCCTGATCTAAGGTGTGAAAGCACAACTACCTTTTATTCTTCTGTTCGCTCTTTTTATTACCACCAATACATGTACTACTGTCAAACAATCAACTGTCCCAAATAATGGGGTAAAATGATTGTGTATCTCAAAAACAGCTTTGATCTATTCTCCCATCCTACACAGCAAAGCGTTCTTCTTTTCTCCCACTCAGAAAACACCATTTGTTGATGTAGCTATTGTAGCACAGATTAAGTCAACTCAGGACCTCAGAGCAGACAGAATTTAAAAAAGCTGTGGGCTGCAGTTGAACTGGGGTTCAGCCGGCAGCTATGCTCCTTTGTGAAAATGAGCAGTTTAAAAGCAAACTACAGTCCTGTGCCAAAGAAGAGCTTTTCTTAACACTCGCAGTTCGAAGTTCAGGCGTGTTTGTAGGGAAAACGCATATTTAAATTTAACTAAAATCACAGGGTGCACGCAGAATTCTAGTAGTAGCCCCCCCTCCTTGAATTCTAATGTCTTTTATTGATCACATAATGACGCTACTACAATGTCTTTTATAAGAACATTTCAGCCTCTGTCCAGGAGGAACCGGGAAATAAACCACCAACCCCAGATTTCATGAAGAAATAATTAACCTATTTTTGTCACAACCACACTGACGTCATGTATTAGACTCACTAAGGAATTTACACTGGTTTGGGTTGTTGGTTTTTTTTGCATGCGGCCAGATCTTCACCACGATTCACCACAACTTTACACACACTGCTATTCATGCAAGAAGTCTTACACAGCCAAGCACCCATGACCAGCGCCAGGACTAATATTTACAGACGCAAGACATGCAATGAGCCGGTTTTTGGATGACATCTTTTCCCTGCTTCAATGAGCCTGAGCTTTAATAACAGATGGTCCTGTCGGCCGTTCTTCTCTCCAAACATATTGCAAGTGTGTGTGTGTTGATTTACAACACAGAACAAAATCAAAGAAGTTTTTTCTCTTCTTCAGACAAGCAATTATAAACATACATAATTGGCAAAGCTGTAATTGGATAAACACAGGGGTAAACCTCCATTACCCACGATTGAGTGTGACAACAAGTGGAGAAGAATTACAGATGGATGTGAAAAGATTTAACCTGTCACACAGCCGTCATTATCATCTTCAGATAATTATAACGGTCTAAAAAGCCCTTGTAGCAGAAAAAGACTTGACGCTGTATCGATGGTTTGTTTCCATCCTGCCACTGAATTCACTCCCAGGAGATGAAATTAAAACAACTCGCAGAGGAAAATTCTTCTCCGCAGTCGACTCCCACTTCAGACTCAGCTCGTGTTCTTGAGGGCGATTTTAGGATGCGCTGGTGAGTGACTTTGCTTCAGCTTATGCGTTTTATCTGCCCGAGGCCTTGTTAGATCATAGAGCGTGACATATTGAGGAGAAGTGAATGAGAACCCTCAGACATGGTGCTAATTAATTCACACTTTGGCGCCCCTGCGCCTGCTGTCTACATGCCACTGCATGACATATGTAGCCTGGAAGATTGATACTGCAAATGGTGGCACTCAGCCATGCTCATTACTGCAGCAGATGGCTGTGTGTGTGTGTACGCTTCATGAGGGGTCAAAAACCAATATAGACAAATATAGGGAGCAGTAGATTTGACAGATTGTCGCTCAGTACAGCTTATGTATGTTAAACGTGTGTTCTCTGTGTATGTGTGTTTCTTTCAGGGGGAGATTCAGCACCTTCTGTGTATGTAACTCATGAAACATGCAGGAAGTTACAGTCATCTGAAAAGGCTCTTTGCAGGTTGGTGACTTTGTCCTTTGTCCCTATGCATTTGAATGAGGTTTAAAAGAACAAATATCAGATGCAAGAACTTAGTATAATTGTTTTACATAAATAAATGAGTATTTTTTATACATTGTACAAAATGTCTTGTCCATACATTCATCCATCTATTACCCCAACTCCTCCAAGCTGCCACTGGTCTATAATAGGGTGACATGCAGAGACAAACACTGACTCACATTAACACCCAGGGGCAATTTAGAGTCACCAATTCACCCAAGTACATGTCTTTGGAAGGTAGGAGGACAGGGACAGCATGTCTCCACACATAAGATACATTTTGAAATGTATTTCTACTCAGAAGAAATACCTACTGTATAATCTGGTGATTTTAATCTAGTGGAAAAGTAAACGACTGATTTAAAAGAAAATGCACCACCGCTGGTGTGTGTTGGTCATCACAGCACAGTCACATCCATAAGTCCATAAGTCAAAGAAAACTCGTGGAACACCAGCAGCAAGAAAATTTAAATAGTTAGAAGTAGTAAAGTCACAGACAGAGCTGACCAGTAAACCACACACTGTAGCAGAGGAGCTCCCGACAGCTCTAGACGTTAATGACTACAGGTGTTTCTGTCATTGTATTGTTCAGATGGGGCGTGTGTGGGGAATGATAACCGCTGCTCTAATCTAACCAGAGCGTGGGCACACTTTATTTAAAAGTCCAGGATGTGAGAAAGTGTTTATAATGAAAGAAAAGTTATTATTTTTTTCAGGACATGAAAACTGAGCCATGTTTCTTACTGTATGTTCGGAGGAGTCATATTGGTTTGAATTTTCAATTTGAGTTAAATGACGTAGAAAATGATAAGCATTGTTTTGTATATCCTACAGCTTTTTTTTCCCAAACAGAAAACCCTACCAGCCGCAGTCTTTCTGAATGTCGGGAGAACTCTTAAGACGTAGAAGAAAGTTACGCACACACTGCAGGTAATTATGTCATTTTCATAACAAAATTCTACTTTACATTATTTAGCTGCCTGGACTGTCTGTAGTGATGTCAAATTGCGCTAGACCTCACTGGACTCACTCGAGAGCACAGTACTGTAATAAAATAATGTTTGAAAATTGGATACTTGGCATGTGGGTGGGTGATCTGCTAAGAAAGACCGTAGAACGTTTTAATGACGGTCTGGTGTATTTCACTCGTGTCTGTCATGGAGAATTTAGAGAAAGATCAGCACAAAGACAGGAGGACATTTGAGCCAGAGTGATTTCAGCTGGAAATGCAAGAGGCTACTAACTGTTTCAGCACCAAGCTGAAGTCAGTGTTTTAGTCTGAGATGGCACTCTGGCAACTCGTTCGGCCTTGTCCAGTGTATCTCTTGTGCACAGAGGCCAGAGTTGGAGGCACATGCTTTACATTTATAAGAGATTATGTTTGGTTAAATCCTTCTGAACTATCAGATCCACATGTTGTGGAGCGTCGTGCGTCTCTTCCGCAAAATTTAAATTCAGCCTTTTACTGACCTTAAAAACACACTCAGTCTGACATTTTCAGTGTTCAAATTACCTTTCTCAGGTGTTTTGTGTTCACGCCGGATGTTGGTACTTTTCAACCAGGTGCTGAATTGCTGCCGTGCCCTTCGGTTACCCACTCAACCTTGATTCTCAGCATGCAGCTTACGGGCCAAGTGGTTCCATATTGCTGTGTTGGTATAAAAGCTTGTCTCGCCGGGGTTTGGATGTGTGTGTCAGCAAAACAATAGCAGGTCTTTGAGAATAAATCAACCTACGCATACTCCTTACACGTCCTCACGTTACGGCATTCAAACAACTACACCCATTTTTCACATCACAGACAGCGACAGGAACAGCGAGGAGGCACTCTAAAAACAGAGCAAAGATTTAGTATGCACAGCACACACAAAGGAGTTTGAACACCGATGCCCAATATGCTGGATCTACCTCTGCTATAAAGAGCATCAGAGGGTTTGAGGTCGGGAATCACCTGACTTCATATGACAGAAGGAAGAAGGCGACTGCGGCAGTAGGAAACGAGGAAGAGCCATGGAAAATTGATGAAAGAATGGAGACAGAGGAATAAGGTGAAGAGGTGTTGAAGAGGATGGGAGAAGGAGACAAAGATCAGAAAGACCAGGAGCCAATGTGAGGATAAAAAAGAAGAAAAGACTGAATCGAGATAAATGGAGGAGAAGAGCAGATAAGGTTAAGAAGGGAAGGTAAAGGTCATGAGAAATGAGGAAGAAAGGAGGAAAGAGGGGTGGGGACATCAAGAGAAAGGGGCAAGTGGAGAGGAGTGCTGTTAAGAGAATCAAATGCTCTTTGTGGTCCCAGGAAACATATGGTGCTCCTGCTAACTCAAAGAGCGCCGCGGAGTCGTTTGAAGTACGCGCTGCAAAAAGGGAGTGAAGAATACGGCAGGTTTGTGGGAGACTGTCCCAGATTTAAAATGATGAGAGCACAGACAACACAGTCATCCGCGTGTCCCTGGTGGATCATTTGCTCTACATAATGTTTGGCATTAACACTTGTCAATGCTAACACATGTACTGAGTGCTACCAGCTTATTGCAACTTAAGTCCCAGCGCCGTACTAAGAAAAAAAAAGGGTTCTAAAGCCGTACAGCATTCAGGAACAATAGCTCACAATTTCAGATTGGCTTGTTAGTAATAAAAAGGTGGTAATTATTAGAATTTACTGAAGGCCCAACACCTACACACTTGTTGCCTGACTACACCTCTCCTATGGGAGAGCTCGTGGGCGACTACAGATGGTGCTAGAGTTACCTCACATTAAAACTAAAGGGATATTATCCAGAAAAAACAGTCAAGACATGGGAGGTAAAGTAAAAAGCAAACAAGCAGAGAGGGGGACAGAAACGCACAGAGCTAATCTATGCAGCGTTTAACAAAAGGTGCAACTGAAAATGACAACTTACACCTTAGTCAGTTCACTTATTAGAGACACACAGTTAGGTAAGTTTGAAACATTAAACCCACATTATCCCACACAAACAACACACAGGACACAATACATTATTATTATAACAAGCAGAATGATTTTTACTGGAAATGACGTCTCAACCTGTAGTTCTCCTCTGTAGCAGCAAGAAAGTCACAGATGCAGAAAACACGTGACACAGTTGAGTAAATGAGACTTTGAATTCTTTTTTTATGCCCAAACCCAGCGCACGACTTTGTGACTAAATCCAACCAACCTGTTTAGTTTCAGCTGTAACCTTGTGTTTTTGTTGCCATTGTAAGAGTTAGTAACTCCTAATTTTCGATCTCAGCGTGTTAAGAGGTTCGGTTTCACCAGATGCCTGCTGCCACAAATACTTCTGTGTGTTGTATGTGATGTTTTTATAAGTTGGACGTTGGACATTTTTTGTTTAAGGTCATGTTTCTGACCACCTGATGAATGGAAGGTGAATACTCACTCTATTATCGCTTTAACTTGCTCCTCATCAAGTCCTGTGAGAAACATCTGTCTCTTTAGATGCTTCATGCTTCACTGCCTTCATCAACGACTTGCTTCTTTAATTCAGAGCAGTCATTATAATGCTGGAAATAACATTGATGGGCAGTAAACATAACATCTGTTACATATGCTGATGATACTGTGTTATTTATAAGGAATTTAAATAAATCCTTTGCTGCACTAAATGCACCGAGAGCATAATATAGTTGTGTTATATTCAGTTCCTTAGGCCTGTCATACTGAAACTAAAGGTAACCCTACGTGTCTGGAAGACAAAAAGCAGGAATTTTATTTGACAACAGTATGTATAGTAAGCCAAATTCCACACACAGAGGAGGATGGGTTGGTCCGATGGGTTATGAATCAGGACGTTACCACAAGAGACAGCCCCCCCTCCCCATCCCAGGTGTGTCCCAGAGCGAGACGCCTCGCGTTAGCTCCCCGAGCGCCGCTGTGGCTGCTCACTGCTCCCCCCAAGGGGGGAGGGGTCAGATGCAGAGAAGAAATTTCATTATAACATGGAAAAATGTATAAATGACCAATAAACTGGATTGTTCTTCTAATGTGATTCTTCTAGTGTAGTTTAATTGTTTTTCCTTTATGTGTGTGTTTTTTGGGGGCATTCCATTTATTAATCAGTTCCGTCAACTCAACATTCAGTTGATGTGATGGGCTGTGATCGAAAATGACACCAATGGAGTCAGTAAGAGGACACACACACACACACACTTATGCTCACTCACATATTCCATGTGCACAGATCGTGTCTCGGGGGAGCAAGAGTTCTCTCCCATTCATCTTTAATCCAAAGCAAACACAATGAAAAGCTTACTTTGCCCCTGCCTGCCAATCACCCGGCCTGATAGCTCCTCTTTCTGACTCCCAGTAGAGATACTGCATTTTAAATGACACTACAGACACACATACACATAGACACTGTGTGTACGCATACAAGGTATAGCTGGACCTTTGTGTGTCTTTGTGAGTGTGGGTGGATTGGCTCATATCTGTGAGTCTCCAAGGCATTTCCCATCTACATCTAATTCCTCTCCATCGACAACGACCCGGGAGCAACCGCATCGCATTTTCATGTCCGTCTATTGATTAAATGGTAATGCCAATCAATTTTTTATCTCCTGCATCTTCATCGCTGTTGTGAAAGGGAAACACAGAGAGATGCAGCAGCCGCCGCTCTGATAACAAGCGGAGAAGGGAGAAACTGTCAGGAGAGGGAGGCGGGGAGGAGAAAGACGAAACTAAATCACGATGAGAAGCCCAATAGAAAACGAGCGGAGGTACAGTTGTGCAGTTGGCTGTTTTACTTTGCATTCATCCAGTTTATTATCTTTTGTCTTAACACTTCATCGGATACAAACCGTACATTAGAAGAACGCATTCTGTTTGATCTCTGTGCGTTTGGGCGCGAGTCTGAGATATGTTCTCTATCCCTAGAAGGAAAAGAGAAGAGCGTGAACTCATCAACTGGGTTTAGATTCACATGTATCTTTTAACAATTTCAATTTAATTTAATTTAAATTTGCCATTCTTGCCAAATTTTAAATTTGTTTCTGGCTTCCTTAATTGGCTATAGTGGGACTTGTTACACCCCTGCAGGGCAGATTGGGGGGAGTGACTAATAGAAAGACAGAGAGCAAGAGAAGACAGAAATGGGTATTCATGCAAAGAGAGAGAGGAAGACTTCTGGCATGAAAGCAGCCCAGCTCTTCACTGGCTAAAATAATTAACAGGAGCTAAATTGTGAGAGGACTTAGTGAATCTTTGGAGCCGTCGGAGAATCCAGTTCCAGCGTACGCTCCAGTTGACTAAATCTAAATCTAATCATGTTTATTTTGTGCCAAATCTAAACCACTTTTAGTGCCCCCATGGCACCTGGTGCCACGACGGCGCTCTTTCAGCAAAATGTCTACAGATAGCACAAGACAATGAATTTGGTCTTTTAGGTTGCTGCATGTTTCATACCCACAAAGTGCAATATATTGCAATACACAGTTTTAGTTTCTCGCTCTCTCTCTCTCTCTCTCTCAGGTATCCACAACCTTGAAGCTGTGGCCGCTGGTCCACCCAACCTGCCCGGTGCTTCATTGGCTGCTTCTTGTTCTTATGATCTCTGTTACCTGCTGTTCTTTTCTCTTTCCTCTGTCCACTAACCCCAACCGGTCGAGGCAGATGGCCGCCCACCCTGAGTCTGGTTCTGCTCTTAGAGGAGGTGTTTCTTCTCCACTGTCGCCTCAACGCTTGCTCAAGTGGGACTGTTGGGTTTTCTGTACATATTTATATAATGTGTTGGGTCTTAAACTTACACTGTAAAGTGCCTTGAGATGACTTATGCTGTGAATTTGCACCATATAAATATAGTTGAATTAAATTGAATTGAATATATGACTGTCTGGCATTGCTAGCAGCTAGGATGGTCACGTGTGCAACTAGTGATGCACACGTGAAGATGGCTGTAGTCAGATGTGCAAATGGATTTTAGTAATTTCTTTTACATGACACACAGGTGGACATGTGTGTTATTGGTACTAAAATTCCAAGCTCCAATGCACATCAAGTCATGTTGACTCCTTTATAGTAAAGGCTTAATTTCCTTCCTTATTTATCTCTGCATTACTCTTGATGTGCAGCCTTATCTCAAGACACTTTACCTGGATTAATAACCTTAGAGTATAATATGGAACTGGATAGGACGTAACAGGAATGGGCACATGCAGCTTGATCTTTATCATGATGTAAGTAAACCTGTTTCTTAGGGAAACAATAACGGAGCTCGTTTCTTTAGAGGGAGATATCTCTGAAGCAAAATGGTTGATATGCCTGATGAACTGCGAGGTCAAAAGACAATTTCTCTCTCAGACCTCTATTAGTCCAACAGTGATGACTGTGAAACATCAATATCCACTTTGCTCAAAGACCGACAGAAACACCGATTCAGGACCATGTTTGGTTTCTTTTAATGCAGTAGTGATGAAGCTGAGAGGAAACGTGAAATGAAATCACAACACTCTGAAACCTCCTCATTGGAGTGCTGAACCAACCCAGTTGTCGATACTGAATGTGTTGCATGTTTTGTGGCTCAATTTTCAGCTTTAATTCTATACTATGCAAACACGCAAAGCAAGTAGTGAGCAAAAGAAGGAAGTACAAAAAGCACTCGTCTGAAAGGACATGTTGTTTCCAGAATCATCTCAGTTACTTTTGTTATCAGAAATGTTTTATCAGTGTTTCCCAGTGGACATCTCAGCTAGAAGTTGGTCTCCTCCCACGCCATCACTTAGTGACACCTCCCAGTTGGCGCGACTCCTCGGGGCAATGGGAATGATGGCTGTCAGACCTCTTTTCATAACACGTGGTTTGATTGAATTTTATGCACAAAGTCAAGTTGAAAGTAGGGATGTCCGCATCAAATTGTGTCATTGGAAAATATCGGGATCATTTTTTACTCTTTAATGACACAAAATTTATACACTATGCACATATTATCCATCAAACTCTTCAGCTACTTCTCTCTCTCAAAACGGCAAAATACGACAAAGGTACCGTTTTTGAGATACTTTTGTTTGTTGGGCACACCTTGCAATTATGTTTAAAGTTAAAGTATGCATGATAGGAATTATGTGATGTTAGTTACTTGAAATGATTTTCTTTTTTTATGTTGGGGGGACCTGACACAGTCAGTTGACGCCCTCATACATGTTATATTGATGCTAAACTACCACTGGCGACATCAAAGGACATTCCAGAGTGTTAGTATCTGAAACCCTTGGAATGAAAATGGGCTAAAATTTATTCTGTTTTTGTGACAGGTTGAATTCATGTGCTCACAGGACCAAATTCAGGTCGGAGACAAATAGTTAATAGAAAGAAAATGAAACAATCATTTCACATACACTCGCATGAGCTCTTTATTAAACACCATCTTTCTCTAACCCCTCATCAAAGAGCTTTTCTTGCCTGAACCCAAACTTCCATCCAGTCCAAACGGTGTCTGTGCAACTTAATCTCCCTTAATAACTGTAACACTTTGCTCATTGAAAAAGGAGTGTAAACCAACAGCTTTCACAAGCTTTCTTTTTTGCAGATAAAGAAGACCATCTAAGACACACTCTATAAGGAGTATTTTACATTTCCAGCTCTACTTGTGTAAGATATATTTCCGCCTGTTTGCTTTTGAAGCGTGCTCCTCTGCTGCTCCGCTAAAGACAGTTTTTCAGCTCTGGGAAATATGAAGCAGGGGCCTCAGATGAGCAGGGCAGCAGCTTAATCATTAAGCCAGATAGATGAGGGCCCGAGCCAGGCAAGGGGGGGAGGAAGAGAAGGATGGAGGAGGAGGAGCATTCGACAAGAGGGATGGCGAGAGATGGAGGGTAAGTGGGGAAGAAAGAGTGGTGGCGAGAGATTTACCGGAGATGCGATAGAAGAAGAGCAATGGAGAGAGGGATGAACAGAGGGAGACGCGCAGGCGTCCGCAGAGGAGGATCCGTCTAACAAATTACCTTCTCCTCCATTACAAAGGCTGTCAACCTGGACGCCTCTGTCAGCTCTCATACACGCTTGTGCCTATCTGTGTCGCACGCACACACACACACACACGCGCACACGGCTTCAGACACAAGCCCTCACACACAGAGCTAACCGTCGTGGGCATACGGCTCGTTCTTGCTTCACTGCTTTCTCAGGAGCACACAGGCAGGCACACGCACGAACCCTACCTCCTGTTAACAGGTGATAAAGGAGCTTGTCAATGCAGCTATGCAGACTGCAGCTGTAGCGACGTCACAGCAGCCTCAGAGTGTCAGACAGAAATGACTGTAGCTGTCAGCTCCTCGTGTTTTATTGTGGGCTGGTGTAAACTGGGCTGTTAAGACTGAACGTGTGGCTGGTTGGCTGGTTGACTGACTGATTGACCGTCTGGAGCAGTCCTTAACCGGCTGACACACTGGTTGATTGGTTGACTGACAAAGATATCAGTTGTTGTTATCATTTTTCCCTCTACCTGTCTCTGAACACAAACTGCACCTAAAGATAAAGATTTTTCATGAGTGTACACAATGTTTAGAATGATAAATTCACGTGGAAGCACTATATCAGTACCACATAAAAGAGTTTAGTAAATTCTAATAAGCTTTTCTCATTAACGTTATGTAAACATCAATGAATTCTGTTACAACTGACAAGCTAGGGTCATATGTTTTTGAAGAAACAGAACTGGCAGATTTCCCAGCATGCATTGTTTGAGGTTGGATTGTTTTACTGTGAATTTAATATACTGAGCTTAATAAACTAGTTTTCTCAAGTTCAGGTAAGTGAAGAAGGCTTTCTATTTTTAAAAGGTCTAAATCAATATTAGAGAACATTAAATTCTGTTGCAATTTTACAACTAAAACCTTTTTCAGCTGAAAACATGCATGAATACGTTTTGTAGTGTTTGACTAATCCTGATATTTTAGTGCAGCTGCTCTTTGCTGTTGTGGCAGGTTCAACAAACAGGGAGTTTTTGTTGTTGCATGTTTATAACTTTTAGTTTTACACCTTTTTGAACATTATGAAGTGGTTTAGTTACAGTTGGAATAATATATTTTGCAACTGAACAAACTTGAAAAGATTTCGTTGCTGTGCAACATGACATTAATCATCTAAGCAAACTCACAACTAATTAGAAGTTTAGCTTAATAGTGTGTACTTAAATTATAGATGTGTGGCCCGGTAGCTCAATGGGATAAGCAACAAACTGGGATGCAGGAGGTGGCAAGGCTGAAGAATCCCAGGATAAAAGTGTCTGCCAAGTCCTTTCTAATGTTATGTGGGCTTTTAATTTGTTGAATTCATAAGCTAACAGCATTACGTAGGCATTAGCCTCACATGGCCTTCAGCCTAATGAAAGGTTGATCAAATGTAGATGTGTTGTCTGCGAGCAGTTTAGGGTTAGGGTAGGCGCATGGTGATAAAGAAAGAAAGATCCTTTCCAGGGGAATTCCCACAGGAGCCTAATTGTATTTTCATTCCTTAAGTAAGAGTAGAGCTGTGTAGCTACAAGATAAGATAACAGGATTATTCGTTGGCCATCCTCAAAGCCTTTAGATTTACAGTAAATATATATTTATTCTTCGGTTCCACCTTAAACTCTTAGTGGCTCGTTGGTATTCTGGTCCTAGCGACAGTGCTCCGTGCTGCTGATGTCTATCTGTTTAAAATGTTGTTGCAAAGACTAGAGTCCAGAATTCCAATGAGGCACTGGAAAGTTTGGGATTTTAAGGTAGAGCTGGAGAATGAAGATAAATGACTCGGAAGCACATAATCGTCTGTGACATCTTAACCAAACTGTCCTCAAATCAGACCCTAAATAACTTGCCCCAAGGGAGCGGGCAAGTTTAATTACATGCTCTGTACCCTCCCATTCTCCAGACATGTTGTTCAAGTGCTTTGAGCTTTAAGTGAAATCCCCCAGTTTGGCTGTGACTGGTGCTCATATGTGCAAGAATATGAAAGCTTGGATCACACATGTACACGTATGTGGGTACAAAAGTGTCCCGTAAGTGTCGTTAACCAGGTTTAGCGACATGTTTGAAAATGTGAATTTACATGGAACCATTTCCGATATCTGGTGTTCTGTATTCACTGAAGCAGCCGGAGGTTGAACGTACAACAAAGAATAACTATAGTGTCAGAATGAAAAATAAGTGGAGATAGAGAGGTGAAGGAATAGTTGACTTGATTGTGGCGGTGAGGACGTTTGGTGTAGGAAGGGGAGGGGGATTAGGGATGGTTGTAAGATGGATTATGAGGTCTGTATTATGCAGGTGTCTGGTCATCCTTCAGTGAATTGTGCCCCTCATAACAGGTGGCAAACCCACTTATGCGGCCTCCTGGCACGATAATCGTAGCAATGCATTTTAATGATCCTGGATCCCAAGTTGGCCGACTACATTTGACTTTGTAACCAGGCAGAAAAAGGTTAAAGCAGTTAAGAGGGCCTAGATGTGTGCCTTAATCTCCCTTTCAGTCACACACATAGCAAAGACAATAGGAGACCACTGCGATGACGATGTGACAGGTTGGTCCCATGGATGACTTTGGACTTCATCTTGCTGCTCTTGTCATTTCAATGATAAATGATAATGACAAAAATACACAGGCCCCGACTTTTGCACTTGTGCGAGTGTGTTATTTATTGGTGCTCTTGTTTCTGTATTTATTATTACTCACGGCCCTCATGGCAGTGTTTCTCTACTCTGTGTCACTTTCTGTGACAGCTGATGAAATATTAGAAGCAATCATTACACAGGTCTAGTTTTTTATGAACAGTATTTTTTTGCCATCACTGTGTCACAGAAACTCTAAAGGCATGATGCGGCTAAATCATATGTTGTTTACAGTATAAATTAAACACCAAACTACTGTATATAAATAATTTAAAACTATGCCATGATCAATCTAACCTTGCTTAGAGATTCACATATTTTCATCAGTAATGTCCTGAACTGAAATGAAATACTTTAATAAAATATGTAATTCAAATCTAAATATGTAACATTTCGACAACAAAATGTTTGCAGTCCAGCTAGCATCATCATCTCGAGCAGATATCTACCTTCTGAATGCAAAACTAGTTTTACATAATTCAGGAACTCCTGTTCAGTGTCAAGCAACAGCAACAAGTCTGAGATATGAACGCCCAAGCCAAGCCGCTGATGAAAAAAGCCACTGTTTTCATAGCTGCACAAACATCCCACTTTCTTGAGCTTTTAGTGAGAAGGCAGCGGGCAATGCTGGGCAAACACTGCATTATGTAGTGGGTCGGACTCTGCATTGTGTTGTTCACAAAGTAAGGACCACGTTTCCCAGGACCATGTTTGAGCAATTTGAAAAAAGGTATTGAAAAACATTTAAATGAAGCTAATTTAGGGAAACTGATTATGTTTTTATGTTTCAGTGTCATACTAGAGGTGAAATTGTTAATTTAATTTAGAAATGTTGAGCATGTCAGATGTTGCTGTATGGGTGTGGTAGGAATTAGGTATAGAGACTCGAACCCAACAAAGGCACTGAAACTAAATATTCTGACAGTAATACTAGACAGCGGGGAAGAGTTAATACAACAGCTGTACGTGAAGATTCTCAGTCATCAGGGTGAATCTGGAAGAACTACACTTCTTTACCGTTAGGTTGAAATATCTCTCCACTCATCCAAGTGTTGAAAAGTTGGTGGAAACCAACAAATTTATCCTGTGGGTTGGTGCCTTGTTTGTGTGAAACAATGGCAGATGCAATAGTCACACCACTGATACGTGCTCCTTCCCCCATAAAGTAGCTTGTTAAGTGTGGCCAACCTGGTGGAGGAGTAAATTGGGCCTGGTGTCTTTTTTCTGCTTCACAGTTTGAAAAAGCTGCCCCAGGCTGCAGAAATCACACATTTGTAAACTAGAAAGTTAGCTGAATGTCAAACAAATTACCCACTTCTCCAGCAAACAAGTGAAAAACTGCTGGAACGCCACACACACGACTGCCTAAACAGTGAGTGAGAAATGCACGAGAACGCTAAAAAGAGTGCCTCTAACACACAGCACTCAAACCTTTCAAGTCAAAGACATTGGGATCAAGAAGAATTTCCAATTTCATGCAGTGATTAGCCAGGTGTGTGGAGGCGAGAAAGCGTTCAGGATTTGAACTTCGCTCTCAACCTTTCCTTCGCACAACTGAATGCAACACAGATGAGAGCCGTCCCTAAAGTGTGCAAGTCCTTCAGTTAAAGACGGCCGACTTGTTGCCCCACATTCAGGTGTAGTCATGTTGGAACACGTTTGTCTTTAGGTGTGTTTCGGATTTTTAACTCGCTTTACATTTTACTAGAGTTAAACAGTAGATGATAGATTCACCTTACTTTAAACTGCAGGTTTAATAAGGTATAGTTTATCAGAATCAGAAATACTGTAGTAAATGATGAGTTCTCAGTAGCTCCTGACAGTGGAAAGAGTAAAAGTAAGAGAGACATCAAGTTACACAAATAAAACACCCCAAAGAAAGATAACATAATCAGATGTTCACTGGCAGAGTTACTGCTGCCTGAGAAGTCATGCAGAGGGGCATCACTGACCCTCAGATGGAGGAGTACAGTGAGATGGTCACAGGGAGGAAAGACTTCCTGTGACGCTCCGTTGCGTGCTCCTATAATCGGCCAAAACATCACGGAGTGGGTGGAAAGTATTGTCCTTTATTTAGACAACATCCGCCTCTCTGACACCACTTATTTATTTTATGGTGAGACTGATGTTCATGACATGAGCTGACGCTGCCTGTGGGTTGTAGACGCAATAATTCCTCATTTACATACAGTACACTGTATATACTGTACATTTATATCCTCCACGTGCCCAGACTTGAATCATACATTGTGTATTCCCAGCAGTGTGCAGCGGGGACAGGCAGAGGAAAGTGACAGGGCTATCCATCCTCGGCCTGATCAGTGCCAGCTTCGCTTTGCCAAGTCAGGGAAAGCCAAAATCGCACACAACACCACGCTTAAAAATTAGCTACACAGAGGACACTGCCCACTGAGACACAGCGAGAAAGTCATGGGGAGCTACGGAGACAAGACAAACGGGAAAACAAGAGAAAGAGAGCGGGGGAGAAGGCCTGCTGTTGCCACCTGCCACTGTGAACCCTCCCAACCAAGCTCAGTCCAAAACCGCACTTGACAAATGAGTACAGGGATGCAGAGCATAGGCATAGTCCCTGAGCTACAACACTTACAATGCGCATACACCGTTCCATGGAGAGTGGGGGGGTGGGTGTGCACAGAGAGAACGTTAGACAGTCGGGAAACAGATGAAGGAAACTACACAGAAGGAGCCACATCATTCACTATCACCTTTCTTACCTTTTAAAAAGGAACTTTTGATAAGATCAGTTTTTGCACCTTTCTTTTGTTCAGTCGAAAGATATTTATCCAGTGAAACACATTTGGTCTCCATCCCCTTGTACATTCTGCTGGTCCTTACACACACACACACACACACACACACACAGTTTGAAACCACTCAGGCTGCTGCCCCCCCCCACACACACACGCATTGTTACAGACAGTGTACGGATGCTAACATGTCTTAAAGGACAAGTTCACAGTTTCTGAATTCTGTCTTTAGCCTAAATGCAGTGGGTCTCATACTGGTCATACTGGTCATACTGGTCACTGGAGTTTACCTGAAGCGTGTAAGAGTCTTTCTTTCAACCCTGAAACACTGAAACTCGTGACGACGACCTGAAGCATTGGACCAGAGCAGGTTCTGATAAAGACCCGAGAACGAGCTGAGGGACGGTTCCTGACGGACGGGTGAGAATGTTGGGGGTTGTCTGCTGCTGGTGTGTGTGTGTGTGTGTGTGTCACAGCTTGTGTCTGGTTGTTCCGTGCATTGTCTTTGACCTCTTTACTGTGTGTGTGTGGCGGGGGGGGCATGTTATAAAGGACACAGGAGACGGGTGGAGACACTCGCTGTCTTTTTATTTCTCTTGATGTTCGATGGATCATCTATGAATTCAGGCTCAAACTAAACTAACTACAAAGATGAAGCTACATTTAAATGAATTCAGAACCAGAGCACAGAGCGGGTCCACGAGTTTCTACAGGAGCCCTGAATGGACAAACCACACAGTGAAGTATCATCTGTTCACACACTGCAGCTTTAAACCAGCTCAGAGGAAAATGAATCTGCTGCTTCGTGCGTGTGTGATCTCCAGAATATTCTGCAGATAAAACTAAAACTGTGTCAAATGAAAGGCTGCTGGCAGCTGTTTCCCTGAGCTGAGCATCCTGAGAGAAGATAGAAAAAAAAATCACATTTACTCAGATCAACGGCGTAAACAAATAAATATACAAGAGAAAGAAGTTCTCACAAATGCTGTTTTTGTCTTATAGTAATAAACAGGCTCTTTATATCAGTTCTGCGAACAAAGTCCTGAGATCATAGGAAAATAAAATGAATATTTAACCATGTTCCTGTAACTTTGTCAGATATTGTGTGTGTGTAGGTTCAGAGTCTGTATAAAGAAGTACACTTTAATAAACGATAAAGTAATAAACTAGTTGTTCCCCGGTAAACCACCGATATAGAAGCGTTTATTTGTTTTTATGGTTTAGTATGCGAGTCATTGCCGTTAGTAAACTTTGCACATATACTATAAATATTCTCTGATCTTAACACAAACTTCTGGAGGAAGAAGTTTCTGAACTCAGGATTCAATCATTTCAACTGATTCAAGTTTTTTTATTGTCTGATATATTTATCATTTGTTGGTTATTTGAACAAAAGCCACAAAGCATCCTGGGAAATGTAGGAGTGGGACATCTCAGACATGTCTTACACCTTGCTACCAAGCATCTTGTTTGTAGTTTCTCACCTTTACTCCCAAACTTCAGAATAAAAGCATTTCACAGTAATCAAACAGATTGTGTGCGTGTGCCGTTTCGCTCCGTCCGTCCTGACTGATCTATAGAGGTGTGGAGTCGTCCCTCAGACCTTTCTGTACGTCGCTGTGGACGAGCTTCTCTCACCTCCCCTGCTCCGGGTTGGACCAGGTTCGGTCTCTGTGCGTTTGATGAGCTTTGTCCCTCCTCTTCCTCCCCGTCAGCTGTAGCAGCGCCGTTCTCGGTCAAGTGATTCTTGGCGACGTTAACGTTGTTTGTCCTGATCTTATGGCCTGAACTTCCTGTGACCACTGCAGCGCGTCAACCCGTTTATTACTTCACTTCATTTATTTAAAACTTTCCATATAAAAAGAAAATTACACTTTTGTAAATTGCTATTTACAGAAACATACATTCTTAAACATCTACGTACAGTTGTCATGGTTACGCTGCAGCTTTCCAGTCACGCTGCACAGTTCATGTGGTTTTTAAACGACGGGCTGACAACATTTAATGAAACGGATTTGATTTCACCAACATGTGATCAACTGAGCTCAATAATCAGTTTTCCTTTTTACATATGAACTTTTTTCTTTACATATTTAAACACTAATCAATAAATACAAACTTAGACATGAAGAAAAAACTGCAGTCGTCAAGTTTCCCAGGAATGTAACGCAAAACTGTTAAAAACAAAAGCTAAATTAAAAAGAGCCAGAACACAAACGGCTTGAGGCGCCGCCGTGGCTCCAACGCGCTCAGACGGAGGCGAGCATTTAAAAACCTTACGTCTCAACACTTGTTAGGATAAATATAGAAAAACAAACTAATCCAGTCCTCGTTTCCTTTTTCCTGGGACTCTAACTGAAGCACCTTCTGAGAGCAGCACCAATGAAACCCGACAGGTACGAGTTCACCTGCATGAGTTCTGATTCCTGACAGTCTCTGGATCTGCAGGGTTCTAAAAACCAGACAGACACGAATCAAACGCGTGAACGTAGTGTTTGAAGTCAAATCCAAGACGTGCTACACGAAGATCGTCTTTTCCTGAAAACTGAAGCGGCTCCGTGAGGAGCTGATGTGGTCCGACAGGCCGGACCGTCGAGAGGTAGCGCTCGTGTCCTGCTCAGTGATTGGCTGGTTTCTCCGTGCTGCTGGGTGGAGTCAGGACGGCTCCGACGGCGACAGGTGACATCTGGCAGTCGAGGCTGTCGACCTGTCGCTCCTGAGCTTTTCTCTGTGGGACGGAAAAAACAAAGATGTCGTGAGGACTCATCTCTATATAGAATCCACCACATGTGCATATGCTGCGTTTGTTTTACTCACCAGCAGGTCCAGATAGGTCACATGGGTCTGGATGTTGTGTCTGTCGTCAGCTTTGACTTTGGGGAAATTCTTTATCCGAGGTCGGACTTCAGATCGCAGCGTGTCCATGAAGGGACTCATCCACCGAACGCAGGGAGCCACGCTCTCCCACGTCAGACCTGACGGGCACAGTGGAAGAGGAGGGTGAGGAATACGCAGCACAATCAACCAGTCCGCAGCTGCGCGGGTGAGGAAACCAAACCTACCCGACACTTTATGGACATCGAAGGTGGAGAAATGGCAGAAGGCGGCTGCAGCGAGGACACTGTAGCTGAAGTCCAACGAGTTTATGTCCATCATACAAAGGTCCAACAGCTGCAACAGAGAGGTCAAAGGTCAGCATGTCACCTCTCAACAGCGTGAACATAGTGTTTGAAGTCAAATCTAAGACGTGCTACACGAAGATCGTGTAGCCTCTCGGCAGGTGTTACGGTGCGATCTGC
>JAUMTR010000019.1:1821946-1833381 GCA_032270685.1 Microctenopoma stevenorrisi | reverse complement strand
TCCTCCTCCTCCTCCTCCTCTTCTTCTTCTTCCTCGGCACCACCATCTGGGTCTGTGTCAGCCGTGGAGTTAAGGGAGGTGCAGGAGGCGTAACAGATGGGGGAGCTGGCCATGGGGGATGGGATCATCACCAGGTCTCCCTCCTCTTCCTCTTCCTCTTCCTCAGGGCTGACAGCAGATCTGGACAGGCCGTCACCACACTGAGCAGAGCAGGCTTCAGCTGCAGAGACACAGTCAGTCAAAAAACAGTTTATTTTCATTTTTATTTTATAAACCAGGTTAAATCTAATTATTATAGACACTTAAAGGAAAATTCTGCCCAAATCTAGTGGGAGGTAAGATCCACGTGCTGCTGTAATGCACCAGACCACAGCACAGGGTCTACATTCAAATTCGTTTTTAATAAATAAATGAGCAGTTGGATTCTTTAATTAAAATTAAACAGTAACGCGTGTCTGCCAGCAGGGGACGCTGTGGGCCGTCCGTGCAGCAGCACATGCAAACAATCACTTTGTTGTTGCAGCTGGCCGGGAGCAAACGGCTTAGCGTCACGTGACAAACTGAAGCTCGCGGCCTCGTGCTGAGAGAGCGCTCCAACCTGGCCCCGCGCACGCGCGCGCTTCACACCTACAGCCGACCTCCAGTCGTCACGCGCAGCAAACGTGGCGACACCCTGTTCTCCAACCGCTTTGCAAAGTGGGAGTCTGTCCAGGAGCTGAGAGTCAGAGCAACATCGGCTTCTAATGATTCACAGACACACAGGAAGCTAAAAATACCTGCTTAAACAAACCCAGCTCCCGACCTCCGTCTACGGCATGGGGGGGGAGCATGTTCTGTACACGTGACACTGACTGCCCCCCCCCATGGGAGTTGACAGGGAAATCCTTGTTTACCGACAACAGGCTGCAGAAGCTGCGGCGTGTTGGGTGCAGCTGCAGCACGTCCCTGCTCTCCATCAGCAGCTGAACGCCGCCTCCAGAGGCTGGTTTATGACTGAACCAGTTGACCTTCCTCTTTCCACTGCTCTCAGAAGTCTTAGAAGCAGCTCCGTGTCCATACATGTCCACCTCCACAGGCTCAGAACAGGAACCACCAACATCTATTTTTACCTCCTCTGGGTTCTCAGGCGCTTTTGTCCGACCCAACTCCCATAAACTGCCTTGCACCCCCCACCCCCCACAGCCCTAGCCTCCTCCTGCCTGACATGTTCACACAGCTGCAGAATCAGAGACAGCGTCAAGTCAGGTCAGGACTGGTGGCGGGTGAACGCCGGGCCAAACCGAAGCATCGCCAGGATTTACTGGGAGCCATCTGGAAGTGGCTGCAGTGTGTGTGTGTGTGTGTGTGTGTGTTACAGTGTGTGTGCGCAGCTCTCCGGGCGTCGTGTCTGTTTTTTAATGACCGCTCTGGAAACTTGGCCTGACTTTCACCTGCCGTTAAAGCAGCTCGAGTGTCTTCGTGCTCCTCCACAGTTTGATAGAACGATTCTAACTGAACCTCATCAGTCTCTGCACGAACACGTGAGCTGGATTTAAACTGTCTCCCGTGTCCCACCGTTTGCTTTCAGGGCTCATTGCTGAGATTATTGATCATTTCGCCAGGAGAAACAAGCTCCACCCAGACAAAGCACGTCTGATTTAAAACATCGCCACAGAAACGCAGGCGGGAACGATTCTTCATACTCTCAAGACTTACCCAGGTAGTTAACCAGGATCCAGTCCTCCTCCTCCTCCTCCTCCTCTTCTTTGCCGTCTCTAGGCCTGCTGCATCGACTCATCTCCTCCATGTCGTCCCCAAACAGAGCGCTGGCGAACCTCTGGAACATCCTGAGACGTCCTGCGAGGGAGCGCGGCCGAGGGGGTCGTGCAGCTCCGGGAGACGGCGGGGAGGAACGGCGGGTGCTTTGGTCATCAGCTGCGGGGTTCACAGCGACGAGAAGGCTCCAGAAAGGTGCTAAAGTGCATCAACAGGGACTGGTCATGGATCATCTGAGGGCCGGGAGACGCAGACTCGACATTGCTCAACGTCAGGGTCAATCTGATTTGTGCAAAAACAAAACCTGAGAAGAGAAAAGAAAGAAAATGGTTTAATGAACAGAGTCATGAAGCTGATAAAACCTGATCCTTTGAACCTGTACGCGGCGTCTCCCTGGATTTACAGTGTTGGTTTTGCTGCATGTGAGGAGTTTTCAGTCTAAAATAGAATATAGGTCAGCAGCTGGTTAAGCATTTATTAAGTTACCACTGACCTTATCTAATCACACAGTAAATGATGTGTAAACACAGTCAGAGCTCCAGGAAACCAGAGAAACCTACATGTACCCACGTGTCTGATCAGGTTTCACCGTTTTTCTTCAGTCGGACGAAAACCAAATGTTTAAATTTGTCTCAGAGGAAACTAGTGATTTATATGTGTCACTACTTCCTAACATGCTAACAGCAGGGAACATGAGCAGGTGCTGGTACCTGTCGAGCATCACATCCCTCATCACACACACACACACACACACACAACCTGCTTTGATTAGATGAACGGTGTAAAACACACTTAACAAAGACGCCTGTAACTTTTGTAATAGTAATAAATCTTAACCTATTAATACTGTCTCTTTAAAATTCCACATATATTTTACATTTCTGTCTTTTAGCATTTGAAAATAACTTCACATAATCATCATTACAGACTCAACCCAACCGGCCGTGAACGCCTCACATGATTTCCGACGTTTTCTACCGGCACTTGAACGCGCACCGGATGGAATCGAGCCTGGTCCACAGCTGTGGGGCGTTCACTTCCTCCGGTGCCAGCTCGTATTTCTCACATTCATTAGACGCAAAGAAGGAAGCACAATAGAAGACGCTCGTCGTGTCGGTAACAAAAGCCGAACACACAACAGAGGCCGATAATCTGCTGCACCTGTTCCTCCGCCACATTTCAGGGATTAAAACTAAACATCGAGGCATTTCTTCTCGTTGTAATCATCACCACACAGTAAAGGCTGCTCCGGGATGTTCGATTAAATGGTGGAGGTTACATCACATCACCATTATTTATTAATGCAGGTGGACAGACCGATTAAAAGCCTTAAACCCGACAGCTGCTGTTTGTAGGCGGCGGGATTAAGAATAAAGCGCGATAGAGGCCCAATAATCAGATCTACTGCGGACAACAAATTAACATCTTGGTCGATTAATCGACTTTCTGACAGGCAGAAAACACCAGTGAAGAAGGCCATCACGAATTTCTCTGAACAAACGTCCAAAACGTTTGAATATGATGATTTTCTGACAAAGCTCCAAAGCCTCATCTGGGAAAATACCAAAACAGATTTCAGTTGATATTTTAAACTAATAAACAACCGATAATCAACTTGTTTTTAAACTGATCTTCTTCAACATAAACCCACTGACTAATCGGCTAACTGCTTTAGTGGTAATGTTATTTACCAACCAGTGTGTCGGGCTGCAAAGCCAAGCTGGTCCAACAGTAATCTGGAGCAGACCGAGCTTCTCTGTTACAAAGGAGATGGGGTGGAGGCTGTAACTCTACACCAGCGGGGCACCATCGCATGGTCTGTGCTAAACGTTCTTCATAAATGTCTTATGTGACATGAAACAGAACATCGGACGGTTTCAGCGTGGTCCAGATAAAACACCGAGTTCTGCGGAGTGATACCAGAAACGGCCTCGTCAGCGAGACTAGGCCAAAGCGGCGCAGTAATCCACGTAAAAACGCGTCGCTGGCATTTCAAACGCACCATGAGCCGTTTCTGTCGACGTGTTTTCCCAATGAAAGCTCCGAGGTGCTGGAAGAGGTCGAACAGCGGCAGAAACAGACGCCGGAGTCGCGGAGGACGAACAAAGAGCTCACCTGCGGCGGTAGAAGGAGAAGATGATGTAAACGAGTTCACGTCGTGATTAAAATCCTTAAAAACTGAGGTAGGTGCGTTAACTTTTCGAAAAATTGAAAAACGTGAGGTTTCTTCGCGGAAGAAATAAATATAAAAGCGTTCGTCTACGGACTGTACATGGGGGGTCGCGGCGCTGCAGCGTTTTTGTCCTTCGTCCGCTTCCTCCTCGATCCCCGACTGCTCCCTTTTGTTGTTGTTGTTGTGGAGCTCCAACAGCTGATCGCCGTGACGTAGGCACGGACAGCCTATCGGAGCGGGCGACCTGTGAGAGCGCTCGGCCAATCACAACGCGCGCCACACGCTGTCACCGGGTCACGTGACGCGCGCATCCACGGCGCTGAGGAAATGACGGGACAAAACGCGGCGGGTACGGGACCAGAACCAGAACCTGGGCCCTGTATGGGATCTTTGAAGCTTGTCACAACCTTTATTGACATTCTTAAACAGAAAAACAACTTAAAGTCACGTAAAATCCTGAATTCACAGTATGAACAGTTGATACGTAACAACTAATATTTCCCCAGTAAAAATAATGAGTTGATCTGTTACATCATCATGAACTATTTACGTTCCCAAGTCTGCTGGTCAGAACTAGTCTTCAGTCCAAAACATCCTGGAGTAAATGCACCGATCACACCGGCGAGGAGTGGTTTTCTCTCCTCAACCTTGACCAATGCTGTGCAGTGAAGGATTTCCTGTTCTCCAAGAGTCGACACAGCTTTGACATAAGATCGCTGAGCATCTTATCCGTCCTGTGAGGATCAGTCGCAACAGGAGCAAACGATAATGTGTCTGTGTGGCATCCCTTTGACCACTTCCCACATGTTTCTGGTTATTTTGTATGTTTGTCTTTGGGAAAGAAAACACTGGGAAGCAGGTCACAGGGACAACGTGTCACTCTGGACTTTTCCACAACCAGAAAAACAAGGTCACACCTGTAGCTTTTCTGACTGATAAGACGTTCTCCTCACCTGTTGTGTTTTTTTCCCTGTGTTACATCAGTCAGAAAGGCCACAACAGACTGCAGCGTCCACGTCATCCGTTAGTGCTCGTTTTAATAAAAGACATTATGATAGAGCACGACCAGGTGTAAAAACAGTTTCATCAGTGAGTCAGAGTCAGTCAGATATCAGCCACCGCAGTTCTCCAGCTTCTTCTTCTGCTGATTTATGTTCCTCTTTGGTTTGTCTGTGTGTCATTGGGACGACTGTGGACAAAATGTCCTGCTGCCGACGCTCACAACAACACACAACGTCTTCCTTTTGCTGCGTCTTTACATAATCTGGCTAATGTTTACTGTCGCCGTTGCACAATCCTGTTCTGTCAGATCTGCAGGGGTCAACGGCCTCGTGTTGTTGTCGCTGACGTTTACTGAGGAACATACAAGGAGGCTGGAGAAACCTTTATCAGTCAGTCTTTCTTTATTTGGCACCTCCTGTACGGGCAGAGGTGTTTTGAGCAGACAACTCAAGAGTTCACAAACCGCAGACCAGCACGAGAGGCGGGGGTTTCCTAAACTCCTAAATCATCTGACAAACATTTGTAAAGAAGCCTGGAAAACATGGACGTCCTGCAGCTCGACTCCATTTGTATGATCCGTGCGGTTTGTCCGACATGTTGCTGCTGCTGCTGGGGGGGGGGGGTTACAGGCCTGCTGTTCTTCATTAATGGGGGGCCGTGAGTTTAATGCTCAAAGCATTCTGGGTGGAGTGTGACTTGATCTCATCGTCAGACCACAAACACTCAACACGCCCGGAGGAGGAATGCTGTGTGACAGAGGTATGAAGAGCACATATCAGACAAACACACCGAGCTCAGACATCCCGCTCCTGAGTTACATCAGCTGAGCCGAGCACAGGGGGGAGGCGTCACCTCTCTGGCTGCTCTCCAACCTGCAGCTCACAAAGTGGGTTCATAACACGCAGCCTGTTTCCTTTCTCCATCAACATAACGAGGAAAAATAAGTTGAGGTTAGAGGACGAGCTGCACGTGAAAACAGCCCAGACAACGACACACCAGAGAACTGAAGGAGTAAACGTCACAATGAACTGTTGGAGACAGAATTGCTGTGGAAGAAAATCAGCAGCTGTCAAGTTACGAGAGAGAAAATGGAGAAACAAAACGAGACGGAGACGATCCAGTCACTGGAATCCCTGTTCCTCTGACGGCACGAGCTGCAGAAACACAGGAACCTGACACAGACTATACACACAGGATATTTTACTGAACGTGCTGCACAACACAACACACAGGTCATTCAGTGATGCTGGCGGACACAGACTGACGTTTTATTTCCTGCAGCACGTTGTGTTTCAGAGCCTGAGTCGAATCTTTCCCCCGAGGGAACAGGAGATGCAGAGAGTCCAGTGAGTCAAAGAATGAAACACGTCGACAAAAAGCTGAAATGAGAGCGAGCAGTAAAGGAACTGTTGACCCAGAAGTGAAACAAGAACAAAGTATGCTTTTCACATTAACTTGTCAAGCGTACAGCCCAGAGGTCAGAGGTCAAACACATGCTCCAGTGAAGCTGCAGTGACCTGCGAGTAAAACATCTGCTGAACAGCAGAGTCCGGACGGCGCCGCAAAACGCTGAGTGGACGGAAACCTGGCATTAAAAGAACCAATAAAAACACAGAAAACCAAGCAACAAGATCCAGCACTTTATTTCTGATTCCCTCTCCCCTATCAGAACCAAACCGTCACACCTCCTCTGACCCCACCCCAGTTTACCCTGCCTCCATCTGAGCTTTGGCATCTGGCACATTCAGATAAAAACCCCAACACTGGCAGTTAAAGATAAATAAAACTACAATCATTAAATAATCTACAATGTGTGAGGTTTTTTTAAAGACAGCAGATAAAAACCACCGTGAAGTGAGACGTGATTTGGTTTAATGTAAATTCACTGCTGCATTAGAAACATTAGAAAACCTCCACAACTGAACCTCAGTCAAAGTTTGTCTGTTGCCGTGGCAAAAAAATGAAATGAAGATTTCCCCTCAAACAGAACACCTGACCTGCAGAGTGAGAAAGAAACGATGTCATTTCTGTAGGCAGCTACGACCGCCCCGAGCGCGGCGGAGACCACGCCTCATCCTGAGAGTCAGAGTCCAGGCCAAAATCCCTGTTCCCGGATGTCCCAGCGTTAGCTCCGGCGCGCGAGGCCGCTCCGTTGATCTCGGTCAGCGGGACGTAGGTGTAGTCCTGACGATGCGGGAAGTGAGCGGCAGCAGAACCAGGGCAGCACCGCACAACGTGGACCAGCAGGCTGGCTGATAGGAGGAAGGCCAGGGTCAGGGTGATGATCAGCCAGGTCAGTCTGAGGGAGACAGAGGAAACCACATCACCACACCTCACCAGAACCAGTTCTGCTTCATCACAGAACATGTTTACACACAGCATCCGAGCTGGACCGTCAGTGTCTCTCTGTCCCTCTTCACAGGACAAACCTCAGACAAAGCTGTCGCCCTGCGGCGTTACGTTACAAAGAGAAAAGAGGTTTTCTCGTTAGAGAAACGAATGTCAGGAGGAGGTGCTCCTGACTGCAAGCGACAGTTAAATAGTTCAATACGGGTTAAAAGACATGAGGACACTGAGGACACCACAGCAGCAGCTGACGATCCCTAACTAGCATGTGAAAGGAAAGGAGGGGAACGAAAGACGTACGTGGTGTGTTCAGGGACATCGTGTCTCCTCATTCCTCTCACCAGTTTAAGGTGCCAACATGAATTTTCCTCTCCTTCATTAGTTGGTGTAACGTCCTGCTAACATGCTGCTACACAGAGCAGCTGTTTCTAACATCTGGTTGGCAGATGAATCATTTCACATAGTTTCAAAAGTCTGAGGGAAAAACCTTCATCTGTCAAATGTCAGTTATTAATGAAAAGTGAGAAATAAATGGTTGTGGACAGAAACAGAAAGAGTTTCACGTGTGTCCACCTTTAGCACTTACTCTGTCAGATGAGGCTGCTCCCTGTGAGACTTCTCCTCTCGTCTCCAAGATGTAAACATCTGTTTGGCCAGACAGCGTCCAGCTGTGGGGAGGAGGAGGAGGAGGAGGCGCAGAAGAGAAGAGAACAGGTCAGTGAAGTGACCTCAGCTCCCCTTTATAAATGTAACGTGTATCTGAGTGTTCCCGTCTTAATGAAGGCATCACAGCGGTAGACGTTTCTACTTCTCTCAGCTGAGACGATACAGTGCTGCTCTGTTTGCACAGACGGAGACAGAGACTCGTCTGTGTCGACGCCTGCTACATGCAAATAAGCAAACAGTTCCTAAATAACAGCTCACACAGCTCAGTGCGTTCACAGCCTGAAACGCATGTTTCACACACATTCAGTGTCATGCAGACATTCTATTGTTCTTCTGTTTTGATTTGTGTTTCTTTTATTTTTAACGTTCTGAGGTCGTTGTTAGTCGTATAAGCTTTTCACTGCATATCGTACTGTGTATGAATCTGCATCATTTCAGTCTCTGTCTCCCAACTAACTCATTTATGAACATTAGGCAAACCAGAGCAAATACTAAACGTGGCTGTGAACCGGCAGGACGCGAGGTGACGGCGCCTGAACACTGCGCGTGTGCGCGTTTAAATACGTGTTTCTACCTGTGTGCACGCTGGCGTTGGTCTCTTCGTGCAGCGTGGCGTTACAGCTTCCTGTCTGCGGGTCACACAGGCACTGGTCATCGCAGAGACACTTCTGAGCACAGGACAGACCGAAGACACCCAGAGGACAGACTGTGAGGGAACCGAGACAGAAACCGTCTTCAGAAATGGGAGCACGTGCTGATTCTGTACAGTTCTCCTCCACCGACGCTCGCTCGGTGTGCAACCGCCCAGCGACAGAGTTTCAACACTGTCCCACACAACGCCGCTCTACCTCGATCGCAAGTGTTGCCGTAGAAACCAGGTGGACAGGTGCAGCGTCCGTGGACGGGGTCGCAGGAGCCACCGTTGATGCAGGCGCAGGTCTGATTGCAGCCGTCACCATAGAAACCTGGGAGGCACTCTGCCAACAAGAAGAAAACACATGATAATAAAACTATTTGTATTTAGTTATACAACGGTCTGCACCAGAGTTGACTTATGTGACTCACGGCAGCTTCCATCCACACAGTCACCGTTTCCACTGCAGTTCGCCGGCCGGCAATGGCGCCGACGGACGCACAGGATGGTGGACACATTCCGGCCACAGCGCCACGCTGGGGGGGGGGATGGGGAGCTTAGAAAGATAAGTAAGAAACGCGTCATGAAGCCTTATGGTAACAACAAGTGCAAGTTCCAGGTGTGAAGGTTTCAGTGGGTCACCATTGATCAGAGGGGTAGCTGGCCAGTGAGCCGTCAATCACATAGGTGGAAGACCCGCCTCCATCCAAATTAATGGCGTTGATCACGCCGTTCTTCTTCAGAAACTCAGCCAGCTGCCACAGATTCATCCTGCATGAAGCAGCAAATTAAACTGTTAGATACATATTCAGCACTCCGCATCAGACACATGTACGCGTTGAGACATGTAGCTGCAGCTCTGTGGGGTCACTGCACCGAGGGTGGGTGGAGGATGGACGGACTTAGAGGGAGCCTGTCATCACCCCACACATGAGCTTTAAATGTCCTCTTTTACTGCATCTTCCTTTTCCTGTTTGTACGTATATGGTCATAAGAACAGATCTAATATATCTTCTCTCTCTGCAGAGTAAAAACTACATGATAATACTGCTTCCGTTTCATCTTTCCTTTTCTTACCCCCTTTCATCAGTCTTCCCATCATTCTGGTACAGAACGAGGTTGCCCTCTGCATCGTGGCCCACCGCTGTTCTGGCCGACACCACGTCAACAAACCTTTGGAACTGTCCTGTGAAACAACGTTTGGTTTTAAAATTCGGTCTAAACGAAAGTTAAATTCTGTATATTTTATCTTCCCCTCACACGGGTTTTGTCCTGACATCAAGGAGGAAAAAACCCAGTCTCCTCATTTTGTGTTGAGAGAGAGGTTTTTTACAGCAGCATGAGTGAGGAGGTCATGATTTAAAACCTCCTATACTAAGTTTGATATCAGGACTTGATCTGAGGTCAAGTAAACACTGACCAATCAGTTCCGTGTGTGTGTTTCTATCCCAGCTCTGCCTGATGTGAACTTTGGCTGCTGCACACGGCTCCACTCCGTCAGCGTTAACCAAACAGTGCAGTGTTGTGTCATGTTGGTGTGATGGAGTCGTCACAGGCTCCGACTTATGAAAACACTAAACCGAAGTTATCGAGCTGCCGTTACTCCTAATTACTGTTAAACTGAAGAGGACTCGAGTGACGAGGGATTGGTCAGACTCCAGAGCCACAGACGAAACCCTGCTGGCTCACTGGGGGTGTCCAGTACGCACCTGTCTCCTGCGTCTTATCACACTCTGCCTTCAGGCTCTCGTTGATGTAAACCTCCCCCTTCCTGAGCAGCCACACCACCCCGCTGACCAGCTGGACAAACGGGTTGGACTGGTCCAGAACGTCTTCCTGTGACAGATATCTGCATGGAGAGATCGGAGACAGAGATAATCAGCATGGCACAGCAGCTCCAGTGATGATGAGATCAATCCTAGTTACTTCTTCTCTAATGAAATGCCACAGGGCAGATTTAGACATATAGCTTCATGAAGCGAAAGTCGTTCAGCGTTTCCTACAGCTTAGTTTCTCTTAACGCTCTTCCACGTGTCCAGACGGATGTGCTGGCGGCTGGCACGCCGCCACACAACTCTGTGCGCTTCAGCTTATCGTCTCTAGGATTAAGTTCCTTGGATTATATAATGTGGTAGTGTATTGATTTTAAAAAGCACTTTGTTAAAGGTTTCAAACATGCAGACAGTTGTTTTTGTGGCGTGGGGATGTGTCCTGTTTGTGTTTCTCCTGCTTTTTATTTGAGCTTCACCCACTCACAGCTCAAACAAAGAGGTTCCAACCAGCAGTGATTCCTGATCTCACATAGTTCAGCACGTTAAACGCACTGCTCCATTAGCAGACAAGCAAACTGTTTGTTTGGGTAGTAATTATTTATTGGACAGCCAAACAGCGAGTCACTGTTCTTTAGCTGTTTATTAAACGGAACCTGAGGTTAAAAGTTACTGGTCCATGCAAACAGGAAGTCGCTGACAAAGCCTGAGCGGAGGCCGGCGTCACAGACAAACTTGAGAGGAGCGACATGCTGTCAGGTGCAGACACGCGGGGCGAAGGCACCGAAAGTGGTTCGAGTTCATGCAAAGTCTAGTTTCTTACAGGTCTCAGACACGTTGGAGCGCTGGTGATGAAATAACAGTCAATGGCGTGCTGAGCGTCGTAGCTGCTTCTGTTGTGAGCAAAAACATCCTGCTGTAGTGTTTAACTTCCAACCTCTGGCATTTGATGCTAATTGTGATCATTCCATTAGAGTAGGACAAATATGCACATAATACATTTAGAAGCTGTCATGACGTCAACATTTCTACTTCTAGTTGTGTGTGATACGCTCGATCTACATGTTGTTGTTTTAAGTGTGTGAGTAAG
>JAUMTR010000019.1:1808929-1821846 GCA_032270685.1 Microctenopoma stevenorrisi | reverse complement strand
ATCCAGTGAAACACATTTGGTCTCCATCCCCTTGTACATTCTGCTGGTCCTTACACACACACACACACACACACACAGTTTGAAACCACTCAGGCTGCTGCCCCTAGTTTTCTGAAGCAGTATATACCACATGTGACCAAAACATACAGAGGTTGACTACATATGAATCACAAAGACAAACGATCAAAGCAAGTGACAACAGAGGAGACACATTATCTTATATTTATAACAACAGCCAACGTGTGTGTGTGTGTGCGTACGGAGAAAACCTGACATTTCAGAACACACACAAGCCACAGGAGAGGCTACACGGAACTTCTGCCTTTCTTCAATCCCCCCAATCGAATATTTAACATCAGGAATTACATCACTGTCGCCTCCCATTTGCCCTTCACCATGACATGATGTGTCAGAGTACCCTCAGCCTTGTGTTTTTATGTAACTGTCATTCTCCCTCTCTCTCTCTCTCTCTCTCTCTCTCTCTCACTCCGTGTGTGTGTGTGTGTCACCCTAAACTTTTACAACCTGCACAAATAACATCTGGCACTTTGCCTCATCTCCAAGGATGTGATGATTAAGGCCAAACGACAAGCCTATTTCTCCTCCGCCCACCGTGGTTGCAACTTGCCTTGTGCAACCACAGAAGCCTTTGCAGCAAAGCTTTTACATTTACAATGGGACACAGGCATGACAATACAGAGCTAATGAAACAAATGCCAGTATGTGCTGTAATAAATATAAGCACTTCATATGAAATCCACACCACAGTTATCTTACTTTATTTTGCTCATTGAGGCCTCTCTCTCCTGGTCCTGTTGATTTTCACCTTGTTAGTCCTAAAAGCACATGCGGTGACCTCACATTATTCCCAGCCAAGCTCCTCTCCAACTACAATTAGTATCAGCAAAAGCTTGTGAGGAGCCTTAATGTGAAGCGAATGCCACTGTCCAAGGTGCTGAAAAAGTCAGCATTACACCAGAGGCCTGTTGTGTCCTGTCCTGCAGGTTTCATTTATTTGTTTAGTTATAATCACACTACCATACTTTATGTGATTCATAACATTTTCCATGTAGCTCAGAGGAGGGAGGAAAAACAAACCAAAGTGAGCAGTTAGCCAGGATGTAATTCCTCCCTCTGCCCGCTTGGTATTTGTATCATTTTTATGTCCGGCTGTTGAGGTTCACAATCTTTAATGTGAGTTATTCTGTGAAACGGTTCAGTACTTAACTTTCTCCATGACAAATACCTGCCCCTACATCTAACTGTAAACAAAATATAATCTCTGGATGAGTTTGCGGTTAAATATCCTGGTCTGGAGTCTAGCTAGAAGGCTTTGTGCCGAGGTTCCAGTGCACATGCAAACGTTACAGCGTAGGTCTATGGCAGCTCCATACTTAACGTCCTTTGTCCAGTATATTCACTGTCCCTCCTCTGCATATGTCCAAACCATCTCAACGTAGCCTTTTAGACTTAGTCTGTAAACTGCTCTCAACGTCTGACATCGTGTCGTCCCTGACATCTAATCACAGATATTACTGTGAGTAGGAATAGACCTACAGCTACGTGAGAATATAATATGCTGGAGTCCCTTTCTACTGATATGTTAACGTGGTAACATTTAACTTTCTGCCTCAGGAATTCCATTTACACGGAATAGGCACGAGAAGCGGGAAAGATAAGTAGTCACTGGGAATTGCCTATTAAATTCCTGACCACTAAGTATTGTGCGCCACCTGTGCACATGTTCAGAACGGTGGATTTGCATTCCACTTATTCCTTTGTTCTGCTGGGTGAACTCAGCTGCTGAGCTGGCTCTTAAAATACCAAATCACTGCCTGCACAGCATTTTTGCAACACCGGACAGTGCATGAAGACTAAAGATCAAAAAGTAAAACGTCTGGAGCAGTTATGGGAAAGTGTCTTTTATGGGAAAGACTCAACCTGTCTCACTCAGCTGGTGACAGGTGGATCAGATGGTCAGGAACGACCAGTAGTTAGAAGCTGCTGGAACATCGCTGCAGTCAAGCGTGGGTTTATTTTTTGCCTTTGTTTGTTTATCTGAAGCGGGTGTTGAGTAGTTGCAAATGCACAGCAGTAGGCTGATCCACTCGTTGCAAACAGTCTGAGTTTATGAGTCAGAGCGATTCTCCTGCCAGGTTACACTTGTAAACCAAGAGTAATTTCACACATATGAGGTGCCAAGGTAGTAGGTAAGGACGTACTAAAAGGAATTGGGCCTCGTTCAGAACTTGGCATCCGTAAACTATAATGAAAATGTCACCGTGTGTTATGTAATTTGCAAACGGCAACAGCTTTGCTGCAGTGCCTATAGCTGTGGCAGGCTGGTGGCATTTATAAGCGATGACGGTGTCCCTGCTAAGACTGAGGGTTATGTTAGACAGGTCCAATCTTTTAGCAGAGATGGCGATCCTAATTTGGCAACAGCTTACATAAGCAGTGTGCTTTATCTGCCTTTCACACAGAGGAAAGGCTAACATCTAATACACAGGATGCATATTTAATAGTAGATGGTATTTTTTTTGTCATCTTTGCGATGACCTCAGCGTGCCTTTTTTGTTTTCTTAATGCGTCTCACACAATTTGGAGGACTACTTTGACTGTGTAAAGCTGAAAAATGTTGCTCATCATCTCTGTCTCTTTGCCTCAGAAAAAGGGCCATCTTCATCAGAGCTCCTGTACCAACAAACTGGAAAAAAAGTTGGTTGTGATTGTTTTTATTTGACACTTTATCTGGAGAGAAAGGCATTGAGTGCTATCTAAAATGGATGGTAACATTTTTATGCTTTACTTAGCTAATGACCTGGTTAATTTGCTAATCTGCTACATACCAGCTGAGTAACTGACAGCTTTCCGGCTTTGCTGTTGCCTAGGAACAGCAGAAGAGCGCTACCCACTTCTTCTGCCTGCATCTCTTAACCAGAGTGATCACTTTCAAATGTGGACATAAGAGTCGATGTGCTATGGAGCAGGATTCCCACCTCTGGTCCTGTATTTACCCATATCTGGTGTGTGGCATTTGGAAAACCCAGACTGACGTAGGATTCACTGGTCTTACCTTAGCGATGGTCTCGTAAAACTTGGAAAGTGGGTAAAGGTTTTTCGATGACTCTGCAGAAAACTGGGCCTCTGACAGGAAACTGGTCGTCTGAAATAAAAGCGATAAGAAGCAATGGTCACACACAGAACGCCACGCTGATATCTTTTACGTCTCTGTCTCCCCGTCCTGTATTTTCGACTCAAACCATTATCTTGTTCAGAAAGCCTGTCTCTTATTGTGAGAGCAGAAAGATTTCAAAGTTCAAGCGAACGCAAAACAAAAGATTAACCTTTCCCTCTTCACTTTTCTTATCTTCTCTATTCTAGTTTGTTGTGTTCTGTTCTGAGAGTGAGTGACCTGTCAAAGTTTTGAAGGGAAAAGAACAGCACACTCTCTTAAGGCCACAGAACTGCCAGGACGTTTTGTTCCGCTGTCAGACACTCGCGCAGTCCCGGATGCTGATACACACTACCTCCCTGTCACCTCTGCATAGTTTGTAAGGTCCTGAAACAAGGGAGCTTGTTGTGACTTCAAAGATGCCGCTCTGCTTTTGTAGAAGAATTGTTTTCTTCAGGGATTCAGATTAAGCAGCAGGCAGATAAGAATATCAAAAGTTCAAAGATTCAGTTTTCCCCTCATCGCAGCCTAGAAATCGTCACATATCTGAGTGTCTCGTCTGAGAAAACTACTTCTGTTTAAGTAACTCCTTTTTTGTTTTAGAGCGCCGGTCATGCACCTAATCAAACTAAGAATAATGGATTTGTTTGTTACCGTGCATATAGATGGAGCCGTCCCCCCTAGAGCAGCTACATAGAGACGGTGTCATTTTCACAACACTTAGTCAGGTTCCTCCTAGACCCTTTTAGGTGGTCAGAGCTAAAAACAACCTGGTTCAGTCCTGACAAAAGAACATTTTTAGTTTGTTTGTCAGAGATTTCTTCTCCTCAAACAAAGACAAGGACACCACATTGAGTGTCCAGCCCACTGCATACAATAGAGTGCGGCCTATAGTGCGACAGTGTGTAGCAGGAGCATCGAGAGGAGGGATGGTGGAGAAGAGTGAATCAATTTATTGTCTCATGCTATTGTTAGCTTAATAGTAATAATGATAATAATAATAATAAAAACAACATACTTTATTGATTGCCTCGTGAAAATTGTTAGACAGCTGAGAGTTTCATGTTATACACTGATGGACCCGGGAATTGGCTCTTTGACGTTTTCTGGTCGCTGAAAGGAGCTATTCACATGAAATAGTTAAATGTTTCAGCTTAACCTATCAGACGCTCCCAACCCTGTAAGTCAACCAGGCAGTATGGCGTTAACATGGCGAGTGGACGTTTCATTTAATAAGTCACATATCTACACGCTCCGAGGTAGCACAGGTTTTGTGAAGCCTTTTTGTGCTGCCTCCAAATAAATATGTGAATTATTGAGCACAACATCTGCCTCAAAATATGACCCTGTTGTGGATGTCAAGCTGAATATGTGCAGCGTTCCCCAAGCAGAAGCCTCAGCGCCTACATGGAGAGGATAGGAACTAAAATCTCACAAAGCCATGTCTGAACCCAGGAGTCTCGTGCAGCTGTTCTATCTGTGGTCACGCTGTGGCTCCGCAGCTACTTGTAGTAATGTGTAGTTTATAATGAGGACTTCCGCAAACATAGACCTCAATATGCATACGCACCCATACTCATACTAAAACTTACTGTATGTAGCTAGAATTGCATTGGACCAATAGGTAAACATCATCAATGTCAGGTGCTACACTGAACGCCACAGGAGATCATTTCTGCCTGTGGCCATTAAACTCAATACAATACTACAATAGAATTATTAGAATTATTTCCATTCATTTTGAGATTTCTTTCTTCTTATCATGTTTGTTGTTTTAAATATGTTGTGCTTTGTGTATTTTAATCTGATTGTGCCGTTTCTAGTTGTGCTTCTTTTCTTTTCTTTTTTGCGGCTGTAACCACTAGAATTATTAACGGGTTTTTTTTATCTTAAATGACCATTTTGAAAAGAAAGTTAATGTATTTGCACATTCAGAACAATGAGTTCTTGAAGCCAATGTAAATATTGCTAACTTTATAATATGTAGAAGATACATTGAAATTGCACCCATTACAATAAAGGGGCTTTGACTCCAAGCAACTTTAGTCAGTTTTTTATTAGAGGCCTGTTCTGAGGTAATAGGGCATCTCTGCTACAGCAACAGAAACAACGAAGTGTCACTGGGTCTAGTTAAGTTAAGTTTATTATAGGTTTATTATTATATTTCCATCAAGTGGACTTGTGGTACTGTTTGATTTCAGGTTGGTGGACTACATACCAAAGTGCCACAGTAGTTCACTTTTCCTGTAAAATAATGTTCCTGCTACATCCAAATGCTCTTTTATTCTGAAAATTACTTTGAGATTCACCTGCCTGTTTCTCAAGGCATTTATTTGTTAGTTTTCACAAACATTCATGGTAAAATGCTGAACATCGTTGGACCAACAAAGGTATTCCTCTCATCACTCAGGTATAACAAAGTAGATGCCCCTGAAGAAAAAAAAATATTACTCTAGCTTAGAGAACTAAGAACCAGAGCAATACATTTAGAGAGCAAAAATTCAGAGCATGCAATGAATTTAATCTTCATTGCTTATAAACCTAAATTGCAGGTATGTTTGCTATATCTTGTTTTTTATGGAAGTTAAAACACCAATATTATACTATATCCATAGTTTTCCTCACTAGCAGTGTGTAAAGCCACTAACATTACCTCACTTTATTTCGCATGTGTTTTTTCTTGTTTAGGCAAATAAAAATACTCCTCGTATAACAAGACATTATGTTCTTGGTTTCTTGGGTTGATTGTAGATGTGCAATGCACAGACAAGAAAATGGTTAGTGTTAGCATGAATTAACATATTGTATGGACTGAAAAGCCACAGCCGTGGCTCAGACTACTGCCAATGGACTATTGTACTGATAAGTTCAGTATCAGTGTATTCCTAACTTTTGGTATGGCCCATCTCACCCACTGTGATTCTAAGTCTCAGTATCCTCCTAGTCAAGAAATAGATCTCTATCAAGGCTAATTCCTGCTTAATGTTGATGCATGTCTAACTTCTCACGAGCGAGACAAGTAAACCTGGTTCACTGTAGAGAAATACTGCCAGTTTCTAATTCCCTGTCAGTGTTTTTCACATTCAGTATGTGGTCTACGAATGTTCATTCCATTCAGAGCAAGATCAAAAGTGAAAGTTTGACATTGCACAGTGCAAGGCCATTGTCTCCAGCATAGAGAGCATGCGGTAGACTGGTCTTCTGCCAGGTCTTGCTGCCACGGTTCAACTAAACAGTACTTTCAATTCAAATATGCTGACCTTGGCAACATACATGCATTGGAAATCTTTGTCTGTCAACCCAAATTCTACTTTCCCATGCTTGACTGTCAGGGAGAAAAGACAGGCAAGTCATAATTCATAGTGTCTAGAGTGGCATATAGTCATGACTGCTGGTACCAATTACTAACGTGACCACTGGAACCCTACAGCAGTGAGACAGAATGCATCGAGAAACAAAATACAATATAAATTTAACTTTCCCCCAAATTACGTTGTCATACGTCTTTTAATAAATTGGTTCAAATACACTTTAAATAAACTTGTTTATTTTACCTCGACATCATTAAACATTGCCTAAAAGTAAAAGTAATGCTCTTTGAGGTGTTCTTTTGACAAAGTGATGCTAGCAATGTCTGAAGTCATAATGTATTGTTTATAATCTAGACAATATTTCTATAGAGAGCTCTCATGACAACTGATGAAAGTCAGAGCAGAGAGAAGCAAAGGTAGTGGGAAACTTCAGGGCACATTTCTTCAGCACAGACTACATGACTAAATCAGTGGATTATTCTGGAGAGGAAACACTTATGTATATTTAAAGTACGATTTGACAGGTCTTAAGAAAAAAAATGGCAGAATGTGGAAAAATTTCCACATCATATGCTGAATTTCCTATTTTGTAATAGAATGTTGATTTAGATTCTTCAAAAAAAGTATGAACGATCTGAAAGTCCTGACCTGAAGAGACCGTAGGAAAATATATGACTTTGCTCTGCATGAAATCTATGTCATTCGAGTAAATGGAACGTAATTGCTTTACACAAGTAGCCAGTGTGTGAGAAGATGTGCAGTGAAGATGGTCCGGGAGTACTGTCGGCCAGGATCAAGGAGAGAAAGCAGCAGAACCTCTGTCCCGCTCCCATAAGACTCAGCCACCAGTCGTCAGAGGAGCATCTCCGCAGATAGAGAGCTGAACAGGCTACACTCCACAAACGCTGCAGGGCCTGATGGTGTCAGCCGCAAGGTTCTAAAAGCTCTGTAGCGTTCTCCGGAACATTTGCAGTCTGAGCCTGCATCTGAGAGAGTTCCTCTGGGGTAGAAGAGTTATGTTTGATTCCTGTGAATAGTCACACCCCAGTGACTTAAACGACTGCAGACCAGTGGCTCCGACCTCACACATCATGAAAGCTTTCAGAAACTGGTCTCACGTCTGGTCAACCCTTCACATGATGCCTACCAGCCCCAGCCTGGAGTGGATGATGCTATCATTCATCTGCTACACTGCACCTACTCCCACCTGGACAAGCACAGGGGCTCAGCGAGGATCATGTTTTTTGATTTCTCCAGTGCATTTAACACCATCTGGCCTGCACTGCTATGAGAGCAATTAAAAACATGCTGGTCGACACTGGTCGATTTCCCGGATCATGGATCGTCCTACCGTCCGCCCCCAGTGTGTCCGCCTACAGAACCGAGTATCTGACACCTGCAGCACAGCTGCTCCACAGGGTAAAGGTCTGTCTACGTTCTTCTTCACTCTGTACACCTCAGACTTTAGGTACAACGCACAGCTCTGCCACCTTTAGAGGTTCTCAGATGACTGCAGTTGTAGGGTGTATTTAGGGTGGAGACACCACAGAGTACTACTAACTTTGTGTACTGGTGTGAGCTCCACCATCTCCAGCTCCAGAGGTAGAGGTCAACACACACAAAAAGTCCCAGAGGTGACAGTATTTTGTGATGAGGCTCAGGTCTTCCAACGTCTGTTGGATGTTTCATGAGTCTGTGGTGTCCAGTGTCATCGACCTTTGCTACGGTCTGCAGGGGCAGCAGCTTGAAGGGACAGACACTAACAGACCGAGAGTCTGGTTCTGTTCACATCCAGGTGAGTTGAATCATGGCGACTGAACTTCTTTCTTGTTACTGTAAAATGTTTAACTACTCACCCAAGTAGCTTCTTCTGTCTGAGAAAAGCCATCATGAGAACTTGACACCTTTTTGTATTGAAATGGTTTTTCCAGTGACTAATGATGCTCCATATGGTCGTCTGTTTGTATTTCCAGTCAATCTCATTTACACTGTTATGGTTTAACTCTTTTCGGCAGGAAGGTCACGAAACCCAACTGTATTGGCAGACGTATCTTGTTCTTCTGTGTAGACTGCAGGTGTATACACACTGCAGTATAAAAGGATGTCCTCGATTGCTCAGATTATCATATCGCACTGTGATGGGCAAAATTAAATAATGGAATTAAAAGTAGTTTGTTGCGCACATATTTTTTAAAAGTACTGTTCCATCAACAGAAGTGCAATAACATTTGGTTTGCACTTATAAATAATAAATACAGCAGAATTCACTTCACTCAGTAACCGTACAATATTTCTTGTATATCTCAATTGAAATATTAATTTGTGTGCGTGCATTAGCTGGCATGCAGCCTTCTCAGCTGCTCCCATCTTTTCTTGTACTGTTTGTTTTTTTCCACGTTTCTTCGTGCTTAATTTGCACTCTCATTGAAGATTGTGACTACAGCGCAGCATCTCCGTACTGCAGACTTTGTTTACTGCAGAGATCAGCTGATCACCCTGAAGCAGCCCGGCTTGTCAGCCAGACATACAAACATACCCGCTGAAATCTGGAGAAAAATACACCGTGCATTTTGTCTCTAAATGGTCCCGTAACGTTTACTATCGTCCTCTGATCTCACTATCACACTCGAAGGAGTTCTGTCCCCAAACACTCAGACACACGTCACAAAATCTGTCAAAAAAACACAGTTTGATGACTGTCATTAAAAAAAACATTAAGTGTTTATGTCAGTGTGTTGTTTGGGTGATTTGCTGCATCGATTCTGTTGCAGAGAGCTGCAGTAGTATTAGGCCCACCCCCGAATGCTCTCATTGGTTAAGGCACTTCCTGATGTCAATCCAAACCAGTAATCACTAATGTCTCGCCCCTTGTGTGACCCATGGTTAGTCTGTCTGTGTATTCAAACCCACAACAGCAACAGCAGACTTTCAGTATCATAATAATGAAAATAATAAAACAATTATCGGTGTTACTTAAGTAACGCACCCATGCAATAACGTGCATAACAGCCCTAGAAAAATAAATAAAGGAAACATGAAGTTCTAAAATATATTTGATATGTTGCAGAGGCCTGTCGAGCAATTATGTCATCACTGTGACTTCGTATGCAGAACATGTTTGCTCTACATCAATCACCACTTTGCCTCTAGTGCATGTTTCTGCTCCTACTTCTATTTTAGAAGTATCAGTATCACTGGCAGGATCACATCGTAATCCATTGTTTGTTTCCCATTTGTCAACGGCATCAACCAGACCTGTTTGAATTATTGATAAGGATAGTGAATCAGGTTAGGAGTGAGGTTAAATGGACAGCATTACTATCCTGCAAGTGGGAGCATCTTGGAGTTCAGCGTCTTGGCCAGAAACACTTTGACAGTTGGACTTTAAGCTGCGTATCAACCCTGAGATTAATGAATGACCTGCTGAGTCACAGTCGCCCCTAGTTTCAACTTGACTAAGGTCAACAGACGGTTTGGAGTTTAGGAGGCATTTAAAACGTTCTGTCTGTCAGCAGTCTACTGTGAAGATTTAACAGACACTACAAACAATATTTGGATATGTGTGATAAACTAAAACAGTTCTGAATACCAGTAAAGACACAATGCTAAACTACTTTGAAACGTGTGGATCATTATATTAGCGGCAGACAACACTGACACTGTACTAAAGGCAGAGATGAAAGCAACAAGAGAGGAAACAGAGAGAGCATCGAGCAGAGAACTGAAGTGGAGCAAGAGGGATACAACAAAAATAATGAATAAAGAAACAAAAGAAATCCTTGAGTGTGTGAGAAGCTAATGTGGTGGGTTCATACGAAGTAAACAGTCATACACTTTTTAGCACTTCAGGCAAAAAAAAAAAAACCAGAAAAGACTGTGAAGATGAAAAAGAAGCTGCATTGTCAAGCTTAGTTCCACCTCAGTTGGATTGTCATTGATTTTGTTCTCTTTTCCTCCTCAGCCTCCCCTCTATCTTTTTTGTAGTCCTCCCTGTATTTCCAGGTGCTGGAAGTAATTGGATTCCCTCACTGTAAAACTGTGGGTCTAAAACTCTACTGGGGGGTTGGGTGGGGGTGTATATTGCGGTCTGACGGCCAGTCATGCCTGTAAAACGAGTTGAAGAAAAGCACAGTGGAACCAGAGAGTCAGCTGAGTACATTTGCAGCTAACCACCACTTTGTCAGTAAGCAGATTTTCAGTATATATTTATTTAATGTATATATGTATTGTTTACATACAATATCTATTAATACACACAGTATAGATTCGTGTGTGTCCTAATAGATCCTATTTGAACTTGCTGCAGCACATTGTTTGAATTCTGGAGGAATAACTGAAGCAAGTGAGGTCACAGCATGGTCACTAAAAATAATGAAACAAAACTGAAAGAGACAAATGGAATAAGACCACCTTATCTGACACAGTGGAAACGTTTATGCTTCTTCATTTTCCTGGACCACACATTGTGTTAGTCTAACTAGCCCTGTGCCCTACAGTGGCTTCAAAGTTTGGTCACTTTATTTCATTCACAGCTGCAAACTTCCTAAATTGACACACATGTTTTTAGGGTGCATCATTTTAAATGTATTTTCCTTCCAGTGTAGGAAACTCAACATTGACTGATGGCATGCACTGACCACTAACCCAACTTTCCTTTTTCCTATAATAAAGCATTGTCCTCTTGAAAAATAAGAGGTCATATGTTGTTTGTTCCAAAAATGTTATTAAGTCAGTTAGTAACATATTTAGTATTGCTACTGGCTGAAGTAATTATGACTGAAGAAGAAAGTAGGGTACAGACCAATAGGGGGCTGTGTGTGAATCACAAGCAGTTCTACATTCATGCTAACTGCTCTGGTTTGCTGGAACAACATCGTGTGATTGCATATATATTTTTAGGGCCCACAGAAACAAAATCTGACGGCAGATTTTTCCAATCCAGTGCGCTATTCCTTTGGAATAGTTAGTAGGCCTCTGTATATTCTGTCTAATCGAATATATCTCTCTCTACATGTGCCGTTTTGATTCATTTGGCAAATAATGCCAAAGGTTTTACCTGTATTTTGATGCAAATATTTGTATATAACTTGTTTTCCTTAATAAATGCGTACATAGGTTTTTGATATTTAATATTTAAAATAACATTTTATGTTGGTTCATTGAGCATGTTTGTGCGGTTTGTGAGATATAAAGTAGTCAAAGACAGTTAAAGAGGTACTTATTTAGACCGGAATCATCATATAGTTATCAGTATAACTGTCATGTTTTTTTTTTTGTTACATCGGTTCTACAGTTGTAGAAGGAAGTCCACAGCACTAGCTCCCATTACGATGCAATTTAAAGAGACACCTGCTGCCAAGGGGCGCTTTTTCACCAAATTGAAAGACAAGCCTTGGCTTTACACATAGATTTACATTAGTGGCTGATTGTAGTCCACCTGAAGATAGCAAAAACAATTCTCATTTTAGCTCTGGTTTGGTTTCCACCAACTACCATTTAGCTGCAAAATGCTCCAAAGGTAGCAGTCAAATTTGTTTATTTGCTGTTTGATGATGTGTTATATGAAATAGTTTGTAACTTCAGCTGCCCAATGCTCCTGGCAAAGTTGTAAGCTGCAAAACCAAAACAATGAGCTGAAAGACACTGTATAATGTTTTATGATTTGCGATTGTTATGTGTAGCCTTAAATCTTAAGAGCATGTATTGCCGACTACACACCAGCTGTGGGCTGACAGATGTATTTGGATGCAGTCATAGACCCAAATGTAGGTTGCAGAACTTATATACATTTCAAAGTGATTCTCAAGCTTTCAATAAAACATGTGCTCTGAGACAGAATACTTGCCACAAGCTTGCAGTGTAAAATAAATTCAGCAGAGAGTTACCGTGGGCGGCAATGATTAATTAGACATGTAACCTAAGGCAAAGCACAACAGAAACAACTGGTAAATGTCATCATGTTCTAACATATCAATATTCAATGACACACATGTTCAAATTGACAGACACTAGAGAAGGTCTGGTTAGACAGAGATTTAATTTCTTGACACTAGCAAAGGCCATATGGGTGAGCATTTAAAATGTGGAGGTGATTTCCCTGGGGTCAAGCACAAACAACGGAAAAGCAGGGAGTTGGACGTCTTAAAATCTTATGAAAGTGAGAAGCAGCGTGCTTCTAAATGTGTCATTCCTCTAAAATACCTCTAATACACCTTTTACTTTTCTGTGGTGCTGGTATTACTGCAGCAGGAGTCTAGCTAATTACACAGCAGAAACAAGTGAAGCCTAGATGTTGGTCTTACGCCAACACATGCATTCACATTGTACCATAAGGTTAAAGGCATGTGGACATAAACATAATTCAATTCAATTCAATTCAATTTTATTTATATAGCGCCATTTTACAACAAAAGTTATCTCAAGGCACTTTA
>JAUMTR010000019.1:1795536-1808912 GCA_032270685.1 Microctenopoma stevenorrisi | reverse complement strand
TTGACAAGTGCCGTTTCTGTGCTATGATTTACTCTAAATCCTGACTGAAATACCTCATAGAGCTCGTTCATACGCAGCTGGTCACAGAGCTGCTTCCAAACCACCTTTTCGAGGATTTTAGAAATGAAGGGTAGATTGGATATTGGTCTATAATTGGCTAAAACCTCTGGATCCACACATAACAATCATCATCACAAGGGGTTAATATCAGGGCTCTGTCAAAATTCATCCATTCATTATCTACTGCTTGTCCGGGGTCGGTTCCCGGGAGCAGCAGCCTAAGCAGGAGAGAGTCCTGTACCCCTCCTTTTGGAGCATACCCCACAGGATCAGCCGAGGAACACTGTTGAATGCCTTCTCCGTAACCACACAACACATGTGAATTGGTTGGGTAAACTCCCACGCCCTCTCCAGAATCCTGGCCAGAGTGTAGAGCTTGTCCAGGGTCCCACGACTGGGACGGAATCCACATTGTTCCTCTTGGATCCGAGATTCGCCTAACGATCAGACTCTCTTCTTCAGCACCCCTGCATAGACCTTACCGGGAAGGCTGAGGAGTGTGATCCCCCTGTAGTTGGAACACATCCTCCGGACCCCACCTCCACTGTACACAGTGCTGATCGAGCATCGCTTTCACCCCATGAGACACTTGATGGTTTGCCAGAACCTCCTCGGTGCCAATCAAAAGTCTTTTTCCATTTTCCACAGCTCCGCACTGCCACTTCGGCAATGGAGGCCTGGAGGTCCATTCAGACTTAATGTCCCTTCCTTTCCTCGGGATGAGATTGAAGTTCTGCCAGAGGTGGCAGTTAAAGATCATTTTGACAGGTTCTTCTGCTTGACCATGGTGTTTGTCATGGACAATCCATGACTAGCACAGAAGTCCAACAACTGAACACCGCTGGGGTTCAGATCTGGAAGGCCGTTCCTCCCAATCACGCCCCTCCAGGTTTCACTCATTACCGACATGAGCATTGAAGTCTCCCAGCAGGACGATGGAGTCCCCAGGGAATTTTATTTATACAGGACAAAATAAAAAAAAACAGTTCAGACTGGGATAAAGTACTAAGACTTCCATTCATTTGTGCAAAGGGGCCTAATGCAAGCAAACCCAGGACAAAAGTACCAAAACATAGTAAATGGTAATTTTGTTAATTTTGTTAACTCGATTTGGCAGTTCCAAACATAGAGACTTAAAGAGAGTGCACATGCACCAGTTATAGCCTAGGTCTATGGTAAAGATACAGTTGCAGCAAGAGAACATTTTTAAACCAAACTTAAATGCAGATTAAACACACTACTCAGGGTCTATATAATATATAGATTGTTTATTCAAAATGTAATGTTTTTCTAAAATTGTTTTATGTGGGTCCTATCTTTTTCTTCTTGTGCTGCAGCCTGGTATCTGTAAGACAGGGGTGTCAGGGCTGTAACCATTGTTGTTTGTTCTCTCACCCACCACTCTGTTTCTCATGTGTCCTAATTTGGAATTGATACTTTAGTTTGTATAAGCACAGAAAGTATTGACAGATGTCTGATGTGCAGTATAAAAACCTAATTGCAAAGACTGATTAAAACCACAGACTAAAAACAAATCCTTCTTCGAATTTCAAAACCCATAAACTCGGACCTAAGGGAACTAACCCCACAAGAAACTGTGTGAGGGGATAACATATACGAACACTTCCACATACACACACAAACTTTTTACTACATGCCAGTTCCTGATACACTCCATCTCTGTGGCAGTTATTTGATTACACCCTGGGGCACCATATGAGCGTGAGACAATGAGAGCAAGAGAGTGGACAGGGAAAGAACGAGACAAATTTCAATTTGACAGGAAGAGAGCAAGGAATGAAGAGACTAGGAGCAGGAGGTGGGAGGGCTGAGATAAAGAATAGCTGTGACAGTGCTGGATCAATAGTGTGTTGAGACATTCATTCGGACTCTGCTGGGGTTCCCAAAGTAAACTACACACTCTGTCTTGCTTCCTTTGCATCCACAGCTCGTCCTCTCCCTCTCTCTATTCCATCTGTTTAGATAATTCACCACCGGGTGTCACTGAAGCAAAAAAAGGAGGCAGCTGTAACCTCATTTTGCTGCCGGGTGAATCTGTATGACCGAAGTCAACTGCTAGCAGATTTAAGCTGAGGTTTCATTCCCTTTTTAATTGAGTCAGTGTTGTAAATGGAAGCTGTATCATTAGCATTAGCATGGTTCAATCTGCATTTAGAGTTAAGCGGGTGGGAAATAACTTGACCCCATCATTGCTAACGATGTACTTGTTGCTGAGCCCCACTATGTAATATCACCGCTGTACATCTGCAAATCCGTGCAGCATTAGTGCAGTGTAAGAGGACTCACAATACAATAGCAATGTCCAGACCAAGATAAAAAAGGAAAGACACAAGAACGGACTGAGCAAGAGACAAATATTAAACCCAAACTAGAGTGTGTTTTGATTTAAAAGTAAGTCGGGTTAATGTTTTTTCTAAAACTCACAATAGTATAATAATATAAGGAAATGACTTTAAACCTTGAATCATCTTTTAAGACTAATATTCATTAGGTTTATACACTAATGGAACAAGTCCACAAACGTTCACACTATGTTTTTTGGCACTGTGCCATCATCAGCTCATGAAGAACCGCATGTGATGTAATGCTGTAACATGAGTGATTACTGATAGGTCAGTGAAAACAATCCTTTTTTATCATGTAAGTTTCAAGCAGTTGAAGGGACATGCCAAACATGCACGTACAGTATATTAGAGAGAAGCTGTGGCTCTACAGAGGAAGCCGGCTCTTCTTTTCCATTTGCAAGTATTTCCTGTACATGAACTGATACAGGCTACAGCAACTCTTCTTTCACACTTGTGTTGCATGTGAATGGACCGCAGAGGGGTCCTCAAGATTAAGTTTACAGACCTTGAAAAAGGTGTAATGTTATGAGAGCAGGGTACTGGCCATTTTAAAAGAAATGTTATGACCAGATAGCATAAGACAGCTGAAAAATGTGTGTGTGGGCGGGAGCTTTATGTAGATACATATGGAAAATCAACATAACTTTTACAAATAAAAATGTATCACCACTCGACTGTACACCCGATGCTCTCCGGCACAACAACATTTCTAAATGCACTATAGAAATGGAGTACACTGACCTATCTTGCCTCCATCTGACCTGTGCTAACAACTGGGACTTTGGAAAGCGCCCACATGCATCAAAATGTATCATTAATAGTTTTATTCTGCATCTTGAACCCTTCATTATCCTACTCACATTACAAACAAAGCAAAGCTCCCCAGGGAGGGGTGGGTATTTGGATCAAAGTAATTCTTCTGTAATAGTCCTAGAAGTATCTAACACATTTCTTTTTGTCTTTGTAACAAATCTACCGATTCATTTCATTTCTGTATTTTAGCTGATGATGTTAGAATGACAAATAAAAAGAGTAAGGTTTAACGAAGTGCTACAATTAGGAATGTTAAAAACTAAACAACAATGAATCAATCAAGTTGAAAAAAGTTGAAAAATAGCCATGTGTATATGTTTAAAAGATTGATAGTCAGATCAATGCCGAAGCATAAACGGCCTCATACGTAAATTTGGTTGATTGGGGTGGCATTTAGATATTTTTCTATTTTATCAGCATGTTAAGCAATTAGCTCAGTGTTACCCTTTGGAAAACGTATTTTCAGGAGGCATAAACTAGCTGCATTGCAGAGGCAAAGGGCAGCAGAAGCTAATCCACCAAAAGGACACAGAGGTAGGAGGACAATTGGCCAAATGCAGATAGAATGCTACTTTTCAGCGTGATTCCTTCATAATGGGAAACAATAGCAATCCGTGTCCTGTGACTGTGAAATACACTTTGAACAATCACACACATTGGAACTGTCCTTTTTGGGTGACATTAATAAGAGGTTTGCTGATGTCCTCAGATTTAAATGGAGGATATTCTATCCTCCAGTTTGACAGCATGGACTTTAAGTTTACACTTTATTTACACTTGAGGTCAACTGAGCACATTAACAAGTAGCTGTAACTGTGCTCTGCTGGTTTTTATCACACCCCTGTAACAATGCTGTAGACTTTTCAACACCTTTATATTCGAGTTTATTGAGCACACTTGTTTGCCACCACCTAGAGTTGTTCACCTAGAGGTGTCCTGTGTGGCTGTGGTCCACTGCTTCAGACTGCTGACAGGCTCTATCCAGAGTTGTTGGTACAAATGCAATGCTACTAACACAGTTTCCTTCTGATAGCCTAGGGAGATGCCCCTCTGCTTCCATGGTGGAGAATGGTAACAACTTGTAGCATCATCTCATACGCCACCAACGACTCAGTAAAGTCTCTAACAAAAACTTAATCTGCCCAACATCAGTACAGAGGCAGCAACACAGTTTTGCGGGGGGGAAATGTGCAGCTCAACTCGCCTTTCAGGTGCAATCACCAATTAGGGCTGTTCAGTGGAAACTGAAAACAGTAGAACCATGAACCAAGTAGACAGACAGAGCTTTTGGTTTCCAGAAAACGTTTGTTTTCATTTCCACTGTACATATTAAAGTGCGTGAACTTGAATTCACACTATGCAGCAGTTGGTAAACAATGGTAAGACTTAGACTTCCCCTCTTGCTCAAGTGCAGAAAGGTGCAACCACAGGACTGTAACTGTGTACCATTATCCTTTAATCCTTTCATTATCCGTTTAAATTTTTACTGTGCATTGCCCCTGTTTATTATGAAAAAACCTTTTCATTATGGTGGGAAAGGCACAGGTGGAAATAATAACTGTATAACATTTATGTTAAATATTACTTTAAATTAGACATGAAAATAGTTTGAAACCCATTTTAATAAAAAAATTACCACAATTATGATCCTGTGTCTCAGAAGCAGCTGATTTGTGGATAATCAAACCATTTTTTCCTTGCAGATTCAAATTTAAATAATTATATTATCTTTGAGTTGCACTTCATTACAACAAATGTCCCACTGAGATAAAAACTTCAAAACTGACTAAATTGATGATATGATTTTAAAAGTTCTCAACAAACACAAACTCAAGTCAAGTTTCACATAAATTCTGTGCAGGCTGGCTACAGGTTAAAAAAGTAATCCCTACCTTAAACACTTCAGGAGATATACCTCTTGCCTCCTTTAATGCCTAAAAGACTTGAATTTACTTCAGAGCAGCGGCAACCTAGAGCAGCAGGTTTCTCATAAACAGTATTTTCCAATAAGGAATTCAAACTAATGAAAAAACATATTCTTTACCAAACTGTCAATTAAATAGTATGCACTGTGCAGATTTGGGAAGCTATCACAGATTGAAACAGTATTTCTCATCTGTAGAAGGTTTTGATTTGTCTTACAAGTGTGTGGAAATACTTGTGTTTGCAGATTCTGAATACAGGTGTTCGTCTGATTAGTGCTACCGTGCTACCCAGCATTGCTACATTCGAAGCAGGTATATCTTGGAAGTTCAACGGCCACAGTTTATTTCTCTGTGACCAACACACCGCAGAGTTGAGATGCAATGCTATATTTCCAACGGGACAAAATAGGTTATTGTGTGATTCAGTAGGCTCAGATGAGAGAGATCCAAAATGAAAGAGCCAGTATCAAAACTACTGGCTCTCTCATTTTGGATCCGATGATTTGTACCAACTGTGATCATTTAATGCAGTGTTGTCCACAGTGCAAGCAGTGTCTTTGTCACTAAGTGTGTCTGAATTCATTGGAGCCATGATTCTTATCAAAAACGGTTGTTTATTATATCATCCGAGTTTGTTTAGAAGTAAAATAAAATCTATCACAGCAATGTCACAGCTATGATATTGATCCTAGCAGTTTTAGATTCTTAAAGATGGATAAACCATCACAACCAATTAGTAACATTTACGAAGCATGTATTTCATGAGGCTTTTATTTATCATTATTCTTATTCTTAATAACCTGGATAAGAAAACAGATTAAAACTGCCGTCGTAAAACTTTTCAGGGTGCCGAGTAAAGAGTGGGATTATGTCGTAAACATTATACTAGGGTACAGTTTACTTTGCAGACTGACGTAGACATATTATATTAGTTTATCAGCACAAATATTTCTGGATAGGATAAGTGAAATGGAGCATAACTGCTGGTTGGTGTAGCACTACAGACTACCCACCCATTCACAAAAGCCACAAAACTACTACTACTAAAATATATTAGTAAAATAACCATAATTAGGTCTCCTACTTATCCACCTCGGTTGTGTTGCCAAATGCCAAATGAATAAAGAAAACACGAGGTGTCTATTGTTTATCTTTCTGGCTTTGCACCACATAATCGCTGTGCACGTTTTCTTGTCTGCATCATTAACTTCACACTCGGATGAGGTGGGAACATTTGTCCTGCTTGTTGTACAAAGTGTTTTGTCTTGTGCTTCAGCCTGTAACTTAAGTTTTATGACTCACCTGCCTCCTGCATTTCGGTGGTTCACCAAGTGTTTTATTAGACTAAAATACTCTAAAAAAAGATCATTGATGACTGACACACAACAGACTTTTATTAGTATTCAATGCATTGTTGGTATTGTAATATGCAACAACTAGTGGCCATAGCACATACAACAGAGGGGAAGACACAGCAGAAGTGTCAGTGATCCTAAAAGCATAGAAAGCATATGTAGGTATGGCCATATGTGTGTTTCCACTTTGCTTCGAGTGACTTCCACTGAATCCCCTACCCTTACAGCATCCTGCAGTGTGCCAAATTAGATGTATTTTGGCCTGTCAGCGGGTATTTACAGCCGTGTGACAAGACAACACACAGAGACAACAGAGGCACTGGGGCATTTTGCATGCATTCAGTCACGTATGATCCTATTACACTCATTGTGCTGCTGGGAGGGGGAACGCAGAGCATTTGAAGGTCTGTAAAGTCTGCCCCTGCATCTGGTACGTAACTACAAAGTACTAAAGGACACACACACACACACACTCAAAGAATAAATATAGGACATAAAGTAAAGCTTGACGACACCCTGACACTCTGGACACAGTGACCTTAGGATCTGTATTCAGCACGAGAACACATATGGAGACTTATAAAAGCCAGCTCGTACACACAGACGCGTGTACACACACCCCCACACACAACTAGATGACCCAGAGATAAGGGTTGCACAGATCCATGCAATAGCTGCCAGACTCTCTCCAAGTCACAAATTAGCCACAGGGTTGTGAGTTTGAACTTCAAATGGCCTCATACCCTCTGTCTCTCCCACTTACAGACATTTGAGAGGGGGATGTGGTTATGTAATTTCAAACAGAATATTCATAATCATAAAAAAACTGTTGTAGCTTGATCTACATCTAAAGAGCTGACTCTAAAAGACAAGACACTTGGTGTTTTCTGCAATAGAACCTATTTGAGCTGAGATGATACATTTCAAGTAAACAAGTAAGCTTAAAGACTTAGGAGTCAGTTTGGAACACATTTTAAACATGATGGAGCTTCCTCCCTGACCACAGCTATAGAAAACTGTCAGTAAAACCACGTGCATCTATTCACTTAATTGGTAAGTCAATGTTTTTGATGGCCTTGTGTATCTCAACCATTCAACCATGTTTTCATTAGTCTGGTTTCAGTGAGATCATTAAACATATAGTGTGATAGTCTCGTTTTTTTCTTAGGCTTTTCTTAGGCCCTGACAAAGAAGGTAGGAATCAAATAAGATTTTTGGTTGTTTTCTAAAAAGACAACAGCACAAAGGTCCCTTAACAACAAACAACCATTTTAATACATGTCAATATGTCACCTTCAAATTGGAGAAACTGGAGAAACACCTGCAAATTAAATCAAAAGATACTACAGTGCAGCAGAATCGAAGGAGAAAGCTGGAGGGTGTCCATGTGAAAATAATTTCAGACACTGATGTTGGCAAAATGAGCTCAACTCTGACACCGTTTGTCATTAGCAAATGACAGCGGACAAAACATACAGCAGCTTCTTATTTGTAGCCTGTGCTGACATCTGTATTTACAGCTTAAAATAGCAAACATGGCCGACGGTCACTAATTAACATTAATACTGTAATAACTCACCTGTGTAGTGCATTACATGTCTCAGAAAGAATCTATCTAAACACTGTATCTCTCACAGAGATAAATGTTACACAGCTACATTAAGTAATTGTATTTTATTCTAAAACATTATGAAAATAAGAAGTATTACTATTATTATTATTAGTTATAGTGCGTGATTACACCCATTCCTCAATGATGAAATCAGAATCTCTTCTGCACTAGAGTGCTCTTCGTCTCTCACCCACCTGTCTAGCTGTCACATATTAAGAGCGACAAACCACAACTAGGAACACGTTCTTAGTCTTCATCGTCCTCCTGCCGTTCGTCTTCATCTTCTTTCTTCACTCTGTCTTTATATTGTTGTGATATTATCTGTGTTTTATTCAAAATCGTTGTGGATGTAATTGGGGCCAGCACCACTGATCACTGTCTGTTTATGAGCCATCGACAAGACACTAATGTTTATGGATTATGTTAAATTACACAAAATTGCAATTGATGAAACTTTAATGATCCCGTCTCGAAACTGGGACACTGGAGCATTAGGTAGTTAGTGTGTTTATCAAAATAGAGGTGCAAACAATGCGAAGTAATGGGATTTTTATTTATGTAAAGAATCTATAAAATCATCAATTGATGAAGGAGTTTTTAAAAGAACAAAAATATGTATGCGAAGTTTGATCTTTGTGAGTTATTGTTTCTCTCAGAAGAACTTTACTAGTTTCTTCCACAAAATGAAACATGACAGGAGGAATATCTCTAAAAAGCACACACCTTTTTCACTTTACCTCTCCGCTGCAGACTCCAGAGAATCAGGGCTGGAGACGAAAGGTTGGCAAACAGGTAATTGATACTGATACTAAAGCCTCTAATCCAAAGTGGTCTGAACATCTGTTAGGGTGAGAGAGTTAGGTGCTGCTGGGGCAGGGGAGGGAGAGAGAACCTTTCATTTCTGGTTAGATGTGTGGATGACACAAAAAGAGGCAGGTACACTAGAGGACATCAGAGGGAGAAGAGTGATCCAGAGTAATCACTAAGGGATTAAGTGAAGGCCAAACCCTGAAATCAGTTTACCTTCAGTTTTTGTTTGAAGAATAGGATCTACTTGGCGTAATGAACTGACACTACTCTTTATAACGAGACTCTTTAGCTGACATCATAGCACTGGACGTTCTAAGTGGATGCAGCATTTGCCGTTTTGTTTACACCTATATTGTGATTGGATCAGTATTAAACCAAGCAGGTGGTCAGAGCTGGTAGAGCTGGTCACGGCAGGATGCTTTAATCTTGGAGTAAGTGTCAAAAAACAAAAACTAAAAGCTACTTTTTGGTTAAAATGTCTACCAGTATTGACTTTCCAAAGAACAAATGGCGCTGGATGCTGGTTGGACGATGAAACGTACTGTTAACAGATCCTGCTGTCTGCATGAGGAAGCTGCTGAAATTCGTCATGACCATGGTCTCTGTTGCTGATACTGTCTGTTATCCATTTCTCTCTCCACTGTCTACTCACCCCAACCAGTCAAGGCAGATACTGTATCTGTCCACCATGAGCCTTGCTCTGGTGGAGGACTTTCCTGTCGCCCAGGGCCTGGTTTATTCAAGTATGGTTTGGACTTTATTTGTCAAGTGACTTGAGAATATTCTCTCTATTCTCTTTAGCCAGATCATAAACTCACCCTACGCTTTATCTGTCTATTTATCTATGTGTGTGTAAAATACTAATCAGCATAAAGTATCAATTCGGCAAATAGTCAAGTACAAGTATCAGAGGATTGTAATCATTTAACCTTCAAGGAAAAACGAGCAAAAACTTCAGATGAGCTGGTAAATCCAGAGAAGCGACGGCGAGGCTCACTACAGATAATTGGATCAGGAGATTTCGAAGAAGAACTTAGTCTCAAATTGTTTCGCTTTTATGATATGCCTCTGATCAATTCCACATGGGATTTCAGATGTCTTTAGACAAATTCAGCTGCCAGCTGAGCTGACAAGTAAATGCACAGTACACTGCAAGTACAGCCTCAGACTACAGTGAGAAGGACAAAACATCTGACAACGGCGTTTTTATACCACAGTCACACACTCTTAGAGCCTGATTCAGTGTAAAACCCTGGTCAGTGGGGTTTTGGGGGTCTTCGGGGGGATGGTAAACAGATAATACATGGCTGGCAGGAGGGAGAAGTGACAGCTACGTCTCCAGCAGTGATGTTTCAAGGAAGAATTGGACGTGTGTGGCATGTCGAATCATGAAATGACCTACCACACACACGATGTTCAAACTGCAACATAAAATATCTTTGTATAAATGCTTTCAAGTTCAATCTCCAACAGTTAGAGTTGATTGTTCTCTTTAATTGCACGTACGCTGAACTCAATAACTTCAGCATTTCTGAGCCTCACAATGACCTTGGAGTGATTTCCAGATATATCAAAGCCACCAGAATGGACAGTGTAACAAAGCTATAGTTTCAGTTTGTGCCTCTGTCACCTTGCATTTGAGTCACAGAGAAAAGTACCCAAATCAACAATACACCGCTCACCCAAAGCCTAGAGGTCATTTCCCTAATCCCCACAGACTCCTTTTACCGCTGGACACTGTTATTAAATAATCTGGTTTTCTGCTCAGCAGTAAATTACACTACTTACACCATTATATGCAGGTGTACAAGATGAGAGGTTCTTTTCCTCAGCAGGAGGATCATCTGAATCATTTATCCCCTCTAAAAGCTGCTAAAGCTTACTGCCGCCGCTGCTGCTGCTGCTGGTGATTTAAAACAAATCCAACAATTTTAGAAGTTGTATTAGCAAATAAATACTGAGTAGAAGTGGAGTGTTGAACTTTGATTGACGGTTACCTGACAAACACAGACGGTGCTCTGTTCGACGTCTTTATCCATCGTTAACAGTCTTTGTTACTGGTGTGCTGACTGCATGTCCTAGCTTTCTTTAGATTTTATCAGAGTCCATGATTAGACATGGGGTCACCATATTCATTCACCATAGGAAACTTACCCTGGTCCTCGAGAGCCACAGCCTGCTCGTTTTTCAACGCTCCCCCTGCTGATTTCATGATCAGGATGTGTTCAGCGTCCCCCTAGTTCATTTGTGTTTATCACTCAAGTGTCATGAAACTCTCATTACAGATGAATCTGTCATTGCTCCTGGCAACATGTTGATGCTTCACTTTGACTAATGCATTCTGTGATTGGGTGACGTCACTTCCATCAAACTTACATAGAACATAACAATAAATAAAAAGATTAGTTGGTTGATGTGTGCTTGCCGTTAAAATACCGGGGAGTGGTGCAACCAACCATCAGACTGTGAACGTTATCCACATGATACCCCTAAAATAAGAAAAAGGTTCAAAAAGAGCTTGTTCACACTACAATCTTCACTGTTATGTTAGCCGTTTAAGGACCATGATGACTAATAATGTGTCATAAATAAACCATGAAAAGTGTGTCATGAAAAGATTATTAGCCCTTTTCTGGACAATCAATTTTCCCCCGATAATATTAACTGAACCAAACAGCTCGTCTCCCAATAAATCAACTCTGCTGAGTCAGCAGCTGTGAGAATTACTTTACCCTCTGTTTACATGAAAATGACTTAACCACCTCATAAACACACGAGGAAATAAAAACAACTAATGTGTTTAAATGTTCTGGTGGTAGAGACGTACTCCCTTAAACGTACTTTCCATTGGTTGTTTTAATACTAGAACAAGAGACATTTTTATTTGTGGCTAAATCTATATTAATATTTATAATAATATTTCTCCATGTTTGACCAACAAAGATTATATCTACAGAAAATAACACGTTGTTTACAAAATGCACTTTTGCACATCAGCAATCATCAAACCATCAGATTAGGATCCATTCATGTCAATCCACAACTACCTGCATTTATAGTCTACACGTCTCTAGTGAGAAATGGTCATGAGAGGAGAGCTGGTCTTTTGGAGCTGTGCACAGCTCACATTCTACTTCCCCTTTTGTACAACCCACTCTGAAGGTGGCTAATAAGGAGTGAAATCATACACGTACTATTACAAAATGGAAAATGATGGAAAGTGCAAAGTCACAAGAAAGTTGACTTGGCTGACCTGGTCCGGATCCATTACCCAGTGGACGTCTTTAAATCCTCATGACCTGGGAGTTTCTGGTAGCTGAGTGTTTGGACATAAACCACTGGTCACTAACAACAAGTATAATTTTCTTCTTATAAAATGTACTCTAAACTTCACCAGTATAACAGTATAAGATTTCATGGAAATACTGCTCAAACATATTTTAGTAAAAAGTTAAGTCAATAAAACTTCTCGGATATTGATCTGGCCATTGTAGAAATTGAGGGGGTTCCAGTTCACTAAAGGGTAAAACAACGACCTCATCTTTTTCTCCTCGTCTTTTCTTGTCTGCTTTTCAGTAATTTTGTATTTGACTAGTGTCAGTGTCACTACTGGTAGCATGAGGTTGTACCTGGAGCCTACAGAGGCTGCACAGTCAGTCCAAATCCACCAGGATGGTACATCAATATGTGTCATTGCCAGAAAGTTTGCTGTGTGTCCCAGCACAGTCTCAAAAGCATGGAGGAGATCCGAGGAGACGGTTACTCTAGGAGAGCTGGACAGGGCTGTCGAAGGTGCTTAACCCATCAGCAGGACCAGTATCTGCTCCTTTGTGCGAGGAGGAACAGGATGAGTACTGCCAGAGCCCTGCAAAGTGACCTCCAGTGGACCACTGGTGTGAACGTCTCCGACCAAACCATTAGAAACAGACTCAGTGATGCCTGATGTCCTCCAGTGGGACCTGTGTGCTTTTCACAGGTTCACTCTGAGCTCCTGTGCCAGACGTGAAAGGATTCGGAGAATGTGAACATCACGCTGCCTGCATTGTTCAGCAGGATGTGTGTGGGGAGGCCTCTCCATGGAGGGACACACAGACCTGTACAGGATAGAGGAGGATAGTCTCCTCCTGTTAGATGATGCAGTGAGTCCTGATGCCACTGACTGGTCTCCACGCTCACATGACCTACGTCAAGTTTCTCTGGGACACCGTGCTTACTCCTGTTGCATGTTCACCTCAGACTGACCAGAAGGTCAGGATCTAGGAGGAAATACCCCTGTCATCTCATAGGGAGCACGTCCCGACAGTGTCAGACATGCATACAAACAACAGTGTCAGACATGCATACAAACAACAACATATTTATTCCCATGTCATCCCCCTTTTACCAATCACAGCTGTGGTAAGTGTTTTATCAAACCCCTTGACAGCTATGTAAA